>QKQZ01054093.1:0-12529 GCA_003595255.1 Solenopsis fugax | reverse complement strand
GGCCGCGACCGTGGCGGCGCCGTGCGGCGGTACGCCGAATTTCCGATGCGCGCGCGTACGATTGATGGGCCGCGCGGCCGCGCGATTATCTGCGACAATAGGAGCGAGGTCAGCCGGATGTTTCGGAAGCTGATAAGGAAAATTCGATGGTCGAAGTCCAAGAGACCAGCGCATTTCGTCTTGCATAAGACGCAGTACGCTCATTGCTTCTGAGGCTTTGTAAATTTTGATGGACATCTTGCGTTTTCGAAAAAATAAAAACCACATTGAAAAAATTTTTCTCATAATTTTTATACAAATTGGAACATTTTTCAAAAATTCAGAAAATCTAAATCTTCTCTTAGAATTTTTCATACATCTGAATTCTGAAATGTTCTGAGATTTCTCATCCCATAATTTTTAAAAAATATTTTTAACTTTTTTAAATTTTATAACATTTCATCAAAAATTATAAAACAAAAAATCTTAGAAATCTTAAAATATTTCATAATTAACATTCAGAAAAAAAAATTCTGAGAAAAGATGTAAACTTTCCAAGTATTTTTGAAGTGTTCCAATTCGTACAAGAAATCTGAAAAGAATTTTCACCACGGAAGTTCCATTTCTCTTTCACTTTATTTCTAATTAACATAGCCAGACTGTCCTACTTTCCCATCAAACACATCATATTTGAATTAAAAAATTTCGGTGAAAAATACTGTTATTAAAAAAATGTTCTTTACAAATATTTATTATTAATAGTAAAATAATATTTTATTATTTATAATAAAATGTTTATAAAAATACTAAAACTTGATTTATAACTATTAATAAAATTATTATTTATAAAAATATTTTATATAAATTTTGCCCAATTGTGGATTAATGTGTACTATTCTTAAATTGAATATCATTGTTTGTTTTTATGCATAGATCTTTCTTTTTTTCAACTTAACTTATCCCAATTTTGATTAGAAAATATCTAGTCACATTATTTATTTCGCATTCTGAAATTGCATCATTGCTAAAAATCGAAGAGAATGACACATCTGATATTGATCATTAATTATTCAAGATATTAAATTAGAATCAGTGAAATTATAATTCTTTTCATTTGTGTAATAATAAAAAAACAAAAATTATAATTAAAATGACCGAAAAAAAATTGCTAGATCCCGAGTACGAGTGGATTATTCGAACTTGCACGAACGCCTTCAACATTTATCTAACGATGATGCATTTTATATTTTACGACAACGCTTTGAGTTTGCAACCAGAAAACTCTGGTTAGTAAAATTCTTTTAATTTTTTTTTCGTAATCGTGCGAGAAGTAAAATCTTGAGTAATGCAAGAGCATGTTTTGTAAAATTTCAGAAATTTCGCTCCTATCGTATACGCTATTCATGGCGGTGTTGGATCTTTTTGCGTACTGTATTTATCAGTAAATCAATACAAGTCGTAGGCGATACCAACGATGCGAAGACACGACGCAGAAGAAAAGGATAGAAATGGTATGACTTTTGTAAAAAATATTCAAAACTTATATTTTAAGTCGTCTTAGTGAAAATTCTCAATGCGGAATTGTACAAGACGTTTTTTTTTTATAATCGTACTCTAAGTATCATAAGGGTAAAATAGGAGAGAGAGGGAGGGTAAGGTATACGGTATATAATACAGTACTAGTCATCTTTATGTATTCCAAAAATATTCTAGTTGTCTCTCGCTCTCTCGTTCTCTCACGCACTCTCATCTATCGCCTAGATATTTCTCTCTCTTTTTCTCACGTCCTTTCGCACTTGTTTCCTCTCCGCACTATCTAACGTATCTATTGTTCAGTCAAGCCACATACAAAGCCACACAAATCTGCAAGTCGAGAAAGCAACGGATGCTCGCGTCTTCTTGAGCTAATCTAGTGATAATCGCATTCCTTCCTCCAACACTATGAAGCATTGAAAATACATTTTATTGTGATGTTACGACAAAAAAAGACCTGGCGAAGGTAATGTACAGTGGAAGTATTATGACTTTTTGCTCCTACCAAATAATGCGCGTATCCAGTACCGCAGGTTCGCATTCTAATCGTTCTGTGCAATGCATTTATAATCATAATTACCTATAACGAATCGCCAATCTGTTATAAAAAAATTATCTACAACAAATCACATTCATAGAAGGTAGTAATGCAATTTCAAAAAGTTAAATATGTATACCAAATTAAGCGTTCTCTTTTTAGTTCGCGTACATACATTGTAATGAGAAATGACGGCTCAATTTTAGAAAGCTATCCATATCCGATTTCGATGAATTTCTACAGATACGTAATACTAACTAAATATAATTAAATTCATAAATGCAGAATTGCGGAAATGCTTCGTTGGGCATTCGAAATGTTCATCAAATTTTATTCAGTTTAATTAATGTTCTGTTTTTAGAATTTTAGGATGTTTCATATTATTAGTATATTAAGAAATTGCTCGTATAATGTTGATAAAGTATTTTAATAAAGAAAAAAATTTTTTTAATTATTTCTTTAATTTTATTAGATTATCAGTATTTAAATAAGACGAGGTAAAATCTAACATTTTAAATTTAATATCGAAATCAAAATTAGATAGCTTTCTAAATCCTTACCGAAATGATAACCGAAACGCAAAGAGGAACAGTACAAAAGGCATCTTTTTCTCGCTCTGTGACATAGGATAATCAAAAATAAAATAATATGTAAAACAAAGTTTTACGGGCATTAATAATTCATTTTTCATATTGTGACGTTATTTTTTTAAAAAGAGATTAATTGAGATGGGCATTTAATGCTTATGTTTATAATTAAAATAAAATGTGTAACTGAAAGCATTAAATGCCCATCTTGACAAAATCGGAATAAAAAAATCACAGACTGCTTGTCGAATAAATGAAAATAAAATTCTTGTAGAATTCTTCACCCAAATCACGGAGCGATTGGATGCTGCTCACTTATTTACATAAATACTTATTAAGATATACATACATCGAACAAATAACGAACGGAGAGCAAATGTGAATTTCGTTATTAAAACTTTGAAAATATATAAGCACAGTAAATATGAACGAAATATAATTCACAAAATTTAATTTGATTATATAGTATAGGAAATTCTAAATAAATTTAATTTTGCGCTCGCTGTTCGCGTGTTGTCCATTTGTCAAATATATCCACATTTCGTGAGTACTCTAGAATTTTATAATTTATATACTTATACTGTACACATACAACCGAAACTCTATCGCTAGCGAATTTATAATGTATGTACATAATTTGGCGGCTTTTTTGAAAATATTTTAAAAATCCTTACACACGACATACACAGTATGATCGCTAACTTATATTCGATAGCTGCATTTTATTTCGCATTTTTATCGCCAATAGCGGCGAATTCATATAAATGGAAGAAGTTTCTGTCAGCCTTCGCTCCATTGTTCATATGAAACAAAATGTAATTACATTAATTTATCAAGAGTTCGGTTTATTATCTCTTGCAAAACTAATAACCAATCATCACTATATCATTCCCAAGAAAAAAAAAATTTCAAACAGCCGATAGCATACGTCGTTTCTACCATTGCGCTTCTTCCTTAGATCTTATTTTATCTTCCTTCTTGAGATACAATCTTTGATAATCCTCCTGATAAGTAACATATTGCGCGTTCGATTTACCAGGCTTTTGCATATTACCGGCGACCGGTGAATTGTTAGGGGAGTATTTCATCTCTTGTAACTCCTGCAGCTCCTTCAATGATCTCATTACCATTTGGACATCCTTCTCCTGTTCTGTTGGTTGTACCGCGTTCCCTAAGGTATCATCTGTAATAAAACCGTCTTTCCGTTTATCAGTTAATCCTCCTCGCGGCGAAGAATCATCGTTGATAATTTGACTGAGGAAATTAGTCGCGGCAATCGTTTCCTCGTTTTGTCTTTGCTCCTGTTCCTCTTTCGAAAGGGTCGTTTGCTGTGGTATAGGCACTACGTCTTGATTAATAGGCCCTGTCTGTTGCTCAATCATTTTGTAATCCTTCTTTCTTTTCTTTTGATCGTGCGACGATTTATGCTTGACTTCCACACGTTCTCGTTTTTTCTCTTTTTTATCAGTCTTGTTGACCATCGCGTCGACATCTTTGTCATCCAATTTCTTGTCGCATTTAGCATCAGTATTTTCCTGTATGAACCTGTGTTTCAAGGCCTGTGCTGAGTAGGAAGTATCCTGTCTGTATGCGGAATGATGTCCAACTTGAGGAGTTTCATTTGTTTTCGAATGACATACGGGTTCCGGACATGCCGTGATAGAAACTCTATCCTTTATTGTTTCAGTTAGCTTTGTCGATACTTTATCGTAATCAACACGTGTTATGGACAGAGAACTGTTTGTTAAATCCATAAAGTTAAATTTCTCAACGTGGCTCTTAACTGGTTTTTGTGCCATTAATTGTGCTGTAGGTACTACAGAAATTTTACCAACTGTGAAATTATTGATGGGGGTCGCGACACTTTCCTGCTGCTGGCCTGCGCTATTTTCTATATGCTTATCTTTATATTTACTACTGTGTTGCTTTCGTTCGGTATTGACGTCACTAGACTTCGCTGATGTTTGACTTGCAAAATTTGTCAAATTTTCGCCGATGACCTGAACTTTGGATACAGTCGTGTTTGTCCTCTCGTTTTCTTGAGACGCATGATTATTCACATTTGTCGCATCGTTCTTTGCGACAACATTGCAAAGTTGAGTATTGGCAGAAGTGGTAACGTTGTTTGCATTGACCGTTTCTTTTGGTTTCTTCAACTTCTTCTTAATGCTAAAATCGTAATAATCCATTAATACAGAGCAACACATGAATTCTAACATCAAAGGAATATGTAAATATAAGGCAGGAAAAAGGCAAGCCGTATATTTTAAGAAACAAAAGTGTAAGATTAATTATCTGTGTGCATTTAATAATAATAACAAAGTATGTATGCTAATTAAAATAATTGAAGCGTCAGCAATTTTTGCACAAGAAACAAAAAAAAAGCATTCGAGAGAAACAAATTAACATTGACATTAAACATTTGCGTACAAGTTAATGTTATAATCTCATAATCTTATTTTATTTATAAATGCATTAAATTGAGTATCACTCTCGGTAGAATATGACTTTTTTCTAGGAATCCGTTAATGTATCGAGCGAAGAAGTAGAAATCAGTATTAACCCATTACACCTTCCTAAAACATACAATAATCAAGCTATGAAGCGATCAATTAACTTCTTGGCATAGTCATGTGATGACAACGCACCAGATTCTTGACCGCGATTTTTCAGAAAGAAATTAATTAAATCAATCTTCAAGGTTCTTGATCTTAACTTTCAGACACGCACTCTTTTCACTTTGGCGAAAATAGAAAAAAACCATAATAGGACTTTCATGCATGAAGCAAAGCACAAATAGCGAAAGTTTTCTTGTAACTTGTAGACACAGTATATCAACAATTGAATATAAATAGTATAGTATAATAGAGTATAATATAGTACACTTACGCGGGTTCAATTGGACTAGCATATTTTAGCAAAGTTTGCAATCGCACGTATCCGGGCGGCCACAATGGTAAGACATTTGCATCCATAAAAGTAGCAACAAATGATTCCATACTCTCTTTTCTTGATCTGAGAATTTTGAAATAATGTCTCCTGGCGTTCGCAATTTCAAGAACGAGTTTCCTAAAATTGAGATTGACATATACAGGCGTGAACGCACGTTCAGGTTACGTATGAATAACCTAGTTTTGATCAATAACATACTTTGCTTCGTCAGTCCATGGAAATCGTTTCCGTGGTATTTTCGGCTTTTCCGTGTTTTTAGACGAACCATCTTCTTCATCGCTGCTCTCTGCATCTGCAGGAGATCCCTCGAAACCCCTGAAATCAACCAGTCAATTACACTCCAATAAAGATAATGTTATAAAAATTCATGATTTCGCGATGACAAAGAATGATGATCAGCATTTGTTGTGACAGAATTCCGCGATTTTAAGTTCTTCTTTAGTAATAATATAAAGTACATAATCAAGTCGTTTAGTCATCGAATTGTGTCCCAGATCAAATGCATATTTTTTTCGTTCGACACAAAAGATGATTCTAGTGATAAACCAAACACTGATACTGATGATAAAAAGCCCCACATCTTCCTCTGCTTTCTCAATAATGTGACAGATGAATAATGACCACACACTTAGTAATAAAAGCCTTTTTTTTTCTATATGCAAACATAATTAATCATATGAATGTTGATAATTGAGAGAGTAAAAGCATGTAAGCACGAACAGATTAGAGGAAAAATATTAAAGGCGGTAGAAAAAAAGAGGAAAGATAAAGAGAAAGAGCAGTCGAAGAGGCGAGAATAGAAAGGGGTTCCTCTTACGAGGGGCGCCTTACCAACAGTACCGATATATCTCCCAGTATAATTGAGGACTGAGAAATAAAAAATTACAATAAGTTTATAGTCAAGAAATTATATAAACTATAATTTTATATGTACTATCGCGCGCTCTCTGGTAAACTGGATTCTTTTTTTAAACTGTGTTTAATATTATAAAAAAATTAACAATTTATTATTAAATAGAATTAAGACATAATCTATTATTAAAGAGCAGAAGTACACTGTCGCAGAAATCAAGAATAAAAACTGCGACATATACCAGGCCACTAATACATATGATAATAAAGCTACTTACTTTTCATCAGCAACTTTTTGACATTCCTTCATATATTTGTCCATAACTGAAGGCATAACATTATCGATAAGCGCCTTTAACCTGCAAAGTATTAACAAACTTTGAACTCAGAACTTTTAAAGAGCAAAAAGAATTTATATATTATAAATGCATATAAAAAAATAAATTTTTTTATGTATTATACATATACAATTACTAGAATCTTACTTTTGCATCGGTTCATTCACTCTATGTTCAGCGTCTTTCAAATAAAGCTTCTTAGCCCTGCTGAGAAGAGTAATTTTGCTACAAGGTAAAAATCGCACTAGATGTCCGTAGGTTTGTAATCTTATGCTAGGCGAATTTAACATTCGCAGTTTCTTCTCTAAACTATAATAAAAATAATCGGATCTTAGAATAATTTTCATAATTTGTGCAATTTGTAATTTGAATAATTTATAATACAGACTTACTTAAAGAGTATTTCGTTAACTGCGCTATTAAAGAATTTACTTTTGCCGTCTTTACTATTTTCTGCTTGAAGCTTTAATTTATTCACAATTTCTTTTATATCTTCAGGTAGATTCTCGGGCAAAGACGCTTCCTTATTTTCCATTTCCTCCCCGTCAGATTCAACATAAAGAACGCGAGATTTTCCCGAATCCATTGTATCACGACTCGATTCGTCTTCGATTCCTCTAGCCGCATTGACGACACTCTCTATCGCATCGTCAATGTTGCTGTCTTTAGCGTCTAGTCTTTTTAAATCTATTTTCTTTGCGTCGTATCCGTTACTATTGGCCGATTTTTTCTCGAACTTTTTGATATCGAACTTTTTCTCATTAATTTTATTTTTCTCTGGTTTGTCAGACTTTTTCTTTTCCTCTTGATCTTCCGAGGCTGAAAAATTGCAAGATTAATCCACAAATAATGCGTAAATCGAATATTTTTAATAACTTGATAACAATATTAGAAAAGAAAATAGAGAAATATTACCTGTACCTCCTTCAGCATCTGTCGTTTCATTCTTTTCCTTCCGTCTCAAAAGATCCAAATCTTGTTGAGAATTTTGCTGTTGTGTGTCCTGTGCCTGATGATTTTGCGGCTTTTTTCTCTTTTTACTATTTTCGTGATTAACTTTCTTCTCATTATTTTCCTCAATTTTCCGTCTCTGTCAAAGACATTACGTTATACAAGGTAACATACAGGGATAAAGCACAAACAGTATTGTATATTTAAAAACCAATTACTTTTCGCGGGTTATCACCAGTAATATCTTCTGTCTCATCGTCATCCGAGGAGCTAATGATTCGTTTATCTACTCTTTTAGGACTATCTACATCTTCGGTATCCTCTTCGCTACTTTCACTACTCTCCTCATCGTCGCTATTGTTATTATTATTATTATTGTTGTTATTACTATTATTATTATTAATATGGACTAACGAACGTCTATCGGCTGCTCTGAATTCGAGAGCTCCGCAATTAATATAGAAACCCCCGTGCGCGGTGGTCATCTCTTCGGGTACAATTTCATCATACTGTTGGCAAAATTATACATTAAAAACATCTTCGAGGATATTCTTTCACAAATCAGAAAGAAGAACTTTACGTACAGCATCAGTATTGTCGATGAAGGAGTCATTTTCGTCATATCCCGCACCCAAGTCCACGTAATCGTCATACTTGTGCCTTTTCTTCCCCATAGTAGATGTTCCCTAAGGCAACAGGAAATAATCAATTGTTTGTCAATTTCATATTAAAGATTTATTAGTTTTACTGTCAACATACATATTTCGCCTCGAACCGTTTCGCCATATCTCTAAGCTTATCCTCATCATCGTCGTCGTCGAACGGGTCGAGTCCATTGGTCGCATTCTCATCTCCCCTCTTTTCTTCTTTCCTTCGCTTTTTCTGCAAGATAAACAAATTAAGTTGCAATCATTCAACCGAGTATGCATCGAAACATCCTGTTCGCGAGCTGACCTAGTAAGCCACAATTAAATCGCTCTCGCGCTTCGCTCTCTGTACCACTTTCACTAATTTATAAAAAATTCAGATCAATCAGAGTGAATGGATCGTATTTGTACGCGTGCCCGTGTATAAGCTCTCGAATTCGATTTAAATGTATTTTTGTTAATAATCAGAGGTATTTGGCACCGTTTCATATTCGACATTTGTCAAATTTATGAGTAAAATATATTTCAAGAGCGATTTTTTTTCACATGTGCGGAATAACTTGACCGCGTCACGCAAACATATTTATTTTTCCTAAACAGATAACTATAAACTACTAAAGTCTGTTTAATGACTCGACCATGAGTCATCGTGGAATCTCTACATACACAGCAAAATGATATAAATTAAAGTACATCGTGCCGATTTTTCAAAATAAAAGAATAACAATAAATTCCTAATTTAATTCATATTATTATCCGTCGAAAATTGCAATCTCAGTCTTCATTTTCCGAGACAGATTTTCGCGGGATTAGCATCACGTTTCCCATAGCAAGGAAGCTTAAAGGAGATAAAAATCAAAGGAAAGAACAGAAATAGCGTGTAGGAGCTCCGGAATGGACGGATCGATTTTCCGTAAGGTTCGTGTCCACCGATATACCAGGAGCGCATAAAGCGG
This sequence comes from Solenopsis fugax, assembly GCA_003595255.1. NCBI lineage: Eukaryota > Metazoa > Arthropoda > Insecta > Hymenoptera > Formicidae > Solenopsis > Solenopsis fugax. The sequence continues at coordinate 3,196 of QKQZ01054093.1, read as the reverse complement.
TTGGAGCGTCGTCCTTGCGATTTCGCGCTCTTTCCTACGCATCGCGTCGCGAACCACCTCCTACGGTCTCCTGTTCCCCTATCGAAGAGACGCCGAATCGAGCGATTGATCCCTGCCTGCGAGACGCGGTTATTGACAATCGAGGATTGGTCGTTCTCTCTCTTATTTTTTTTCATACGCAAACGCGCGTCGAATCAGCTTAATCGTCCTTGTTAATCGTCCAATTAGTTATCCAATTAATCGGCGAAATATAACGCGCGAATCTCCGCACAGTATCGCTTTTTCCCCCCACACTACTCCCGCGCTGCTCGTGGTTATTATCGGAATTCTTAACAAACAAAAAAAAAAGATGGGGCTAACCTAGTAACACGAAACGAGATTTCATCGCTTGATGAATTAAAAAATTCAGAGTAAAATTGAATGGAAGAGAAGAACGCGGGTGCGACAGGCCACATGGTCGAAACAGTGGAATAATACGTGAGAGAAGGGGAGTAGTTAAAAATAAAACGAAACCTAAACCTGAACGTAGTCCTTTGTTAGACAAGGACAGGATATCGATTTTCACGAATCGCACGCTAAAGCACATTAAGTTATCTCACGGATTACATTGTGAATTTTCGAAACGCGCGCCTCCCCGCCACTCGCAAATTTGATTCGCCGGTAAATTCGTGCCACGTTTTCGAAACACGTGTGCGACCAAAACAAAGCTGCAAATTGCACGCAGCAATGCGCGGCCGTTCGTCGATGGAAAGTAAAGCGGTGTGAACGAAAAGAGAAGGAGGAAAGAGCGTTTCTCGTGTTTGGCCTTCCATCCAATCAAACCCGTCGCGTTCCGCGAGACACAAAGAGCGATTGTAGCGTGGCGCGAACAACGTAATTCGTGTACAAATGTTCCGAAAATAAAATTTTTTTATGTAACGATACGCAGGCATTTGATAGTCATCCGATATACCAATAAATAGGGCGGAGTATGTTAATAAATTTAATTATGTTAAAAGTTACATGAACAAAAAACTTAAAAATTACGTTAAAAATAAATTAAAAGTTAATTTTGAAAAACATTATTCATATTACATTACAAATTCCTAATTTTTTAAAATTAGATTATTCAAAACAATCATAATATTATCAAACAAAATTTTAATGTTGTATTTATAAATTAAGTTTGTATGAAATAATAAAGAAACATTTTTTTATGTAGGAATATATTTTTCTTTACATAAGTTTTTAACTTAGGAAAAAAGTTAATAAATTAACTAGTTAAGTTTTTTTTTAAACTTATAATAATTTATTATAATAACTTATTATAATAATTGTTTTGGGTAATCTAATTTTTAAAAACTAGGAATTTTTAATTTAATATGAAATTTTTCAAAATTAACTTTTAATTAATTAATTTAATTTTAACATAACTTTTCTGTTTTTTATTAATATAACTTTTAACATAATTAAATTTTATAATTAATTTTAACTTAATTATTAACTTTTTAACTAATTACTACCCAACCCTGTCCGTCTCTTTATTTATAAGAAAGAGAAAAGATGGTCTCTGGAACCAACGCAGCACAGGATCGTGCTTCTTCACGCGTGTATTTCGCACCGAAAAATGAAGCTCGTCATCAAACGTACATATTAATTATCGGGGAGAGAGACAGATTATATTACATCGAGAGTTTATTTATTTTACTGTGCCGCACGGAGGGGGAGGGAGACATGAATGCATGACACGCGTCTCGAGTCTGGAGCGGCGTACTCGATACGTGCCGGCGGTCACGAGTCTCTCTCCTCCGGTGCATCGATCTACAATTCAGAAAGGAGAGCCCGCCGCAACACGCTCTCTCGCGCGCGCGTGAAATAAGAGACCACCTCCACGTTCACGCCGTGTGTGTCGCACGATATTTCTCTCTCTCTCTCTCTCTCCCTCTCTTTCCCCCCTTCCCCGCTATTCCGCTCCCTCTTCCCGGTGATCGCGATTTTCTGCGTATCCTTCTCCCCCAAGACCTGCCGGACGCAAGTACGTACGTGGCTTGCGAAATAGACCGGCTTAGACGGTGCCCCGCACACACGAATAAGCCATCGCCGTCGCCGTGTGTGCCTCTCTTTCCCTTCCTCGAGAGACAGAAAAGACAGAGAGAAGGGAGGACGGAGACGGATGAAACGCCGGACGGTCGCGCAATGGCAACTCTCCTGCAGACGTTTTACGAGCCGAAGGGACGCGCGCGAGCGAGGGACGCCGCGTTTCTCCCGAGAGAAAGAGACGGNGGGGGGGGGAGAGAGAGAGAAAAAAAGACAGAGAACGGCGTGCATCTCGTAGGTGCGAACCCAAATGACTGACTGACTGACTGACGGCGCGTCCGTCTCGTGACAGCGACTTCGAATGTCGGATGGCGATGACGTTGACAACGCGCCGGAGACCACGGCGGGGAACCACGGAATCGATCAAGGAACCATTCTCGCTCGTCTTGTCGCACGACGTCGTCCGCGCCGTCTTCGCGACGACGACGCGCATGCAAGTCGCGTGACAATCGTGCGAACGGTACAACGCGGACACCTCGTCGACAATTCTCTCCCCGCGCCTCCACGACGGCGACGTTCCGTCCAGTCCCGTCAATAGACACACGCGTTCAGTCCTATGCAGTCCTGTCCCTCGTCTTTCTCGCTCTGTCCATTCTCCCCCTCTCCCCCTTCTCTGCCACGCATTCACACACGCACAAACGCGTTCGTTCGCTCTCTCTCTCTCTTTCTTTCCTATTTCTCCGTATGTTTCGCGTGCATGTCACAGGCTTGACATACGGTCCTCCGTCCTCCCCTCTGAGCGGGGGAGCGGGGCAATCGTTGACGGTAGCCTCACCTCCGCCGACTTGATGAGCTGCGCGTAGTTGAACTCGGGGCATGTCTTCTCGTTGGACTCGGGCAGGGTAAGCGTGAAGCGGAAGGAGGGCGCGAGCTGCTTGCCCATATTCCCCTTTTTCTCCTTCGTCGCGTGGCCCAGGGGCTCCGGGAACTCCAGGGTCTGCAGGGGCGCCCGTTTCGCCTCTGACATTCCTTTTACATTTGTCGCTGAATCTAACGCGGATCACGGAAACACTGCGGGCCCTGCGACCACGGTCCGCGGCAACATGATACACCTCCTCTCGCTTCTCTCTCGCTCCTCGATTAAACACCGCGCGGACGCCGCCGCTCACACGTCGCCATC
>QKQZ01054091.1:0-53403 GCA_003595255.1 Solenopsis fugax | reverse complement strand
CTCTTTGTTCCCACCCGTCTTTTGCGTACGGTCGTTGTCGTCTTTCGCTCGAATCGATATATATATATATATATACATATATATATATATATACATATATATACACACATATATATGTAATTCGATGTCGGCGAAGAAGTCAGCGACCGAGGAGACAGACGAAGCGAATCGCGCTGGCAGTGAGCAAGCCGATACGAGATCCCGTCGCCGTCTATGCCGTCGGCTCCCCTCTATCCGTCGGGAATTCGCCGGGGAGTCCCCTCGGCAGTGGTCCTGAGTGCATTCCGAGAGGGGGAACCTTCGAAGGCGAAAGAAATTCGTCGGTCGGCGTAGAATTCTTCGCGGGACGGGATCGCTTCGCGTTCGCATCGATTGATTCCGCGGCGAGGAATCGATCATCTTCCGACGATCCGACTTCCGTTCGCGCAATCGAGAGAAAGAGGAAGGCGCTCGATTCGTCACGGATATTCCGAGAAATGCCGATCCCGCTCGTGCTCTGAGGAACACGTGGAAGATCTTCGAGGCGGTGTCGCTGCGATAAATACGTGTGAGAGATCAGGGGAGTGAAATCCGGCGAAGGGAATAACTGACGGTGAATAACTACTTCAAGGGCTCGGGTTCTATAAAAATCCAGCTGCACCGAGAAGCGCAAGGAGAATCCTCCGAGGGGACACAGCCGTGCAATAAAAAAAAAAAAAGATAAAAAAAGAACACGTACTCGGGGAAAGAAGAGCGAAGGCACGAACGTGGGATTTTGCAGTGAACGTTCCGTTGAAGCACTTGGTCCTACTTCCAAGGAGAACTTCAGAACCAATCAGGCGAAGTTATTTTCAAGCTTCCTGAAGACTTGATTTTTTCGCGAGGAGCACAAGTGAAGCTATTAAAGGACGTTTAGCTGTATCTTGAGGATCCAATGATCGTCTAATCGGATTTATCTGAACTCTGAGCAAGATCTCTCCATTTCTTCCGCAGGGACTCTGATGCTTTAATGATTTGCAAATCACTCGGTTTACTTTGGAGAAAGGTGCTTACTCGAATGTATCTCGGAAATTCCATAGACACGGCTGTACCGAGGGACACGTCTCGAGACGAGAGAGAGAGAGAGAGAGAGAGAGAGAGAGAAAAATTGCACCGGATATTCGATTCGTTACATAACAAACCCCGCAACAAACGACCGCGAAAACAAAGGAATCGCGGAGAAGCGAGCTTCGGCTTCGATTGATCTCACTCTCCCGCCGACGCTCGTCCAGCGAGAGAGAGATATCTCGTCGCTGCAGCGTGTCTCTCTATGGGGAGAAGAAGAGAGGCGGAACGGGCGCGCGGGGATATGATCTGACACCGAGGCAACACAACACCGTCGACGACAACACGCCGCGAAGGTCGAGCCCACGTGACACCGCGTTTAGCCGGCGGTTACCAAATATTGTGGCTGCGCGCGATACGTGACGCGATTCGCGAGACGTCAGACGTGATACGTGAGACGCGTGTCGGCGTGTCGCGTGTCGCGTGTCGTGTGTCGTACCGAGGAATACGCGACGGCGTTATCGGTGCAAGGAAGTTGGCTATCACCGCTCGTCGTCGATCGAACTTTCTCGCGCGCGGGGGATGACGAGCGCTCGCACGTGAAGCGAAAGAGTGAATAGGGTGTCGTGGGAGACACCTAAATGGTCTCCAAAGTTTCTCGATTTTAAGGATAAGAGAGCACGGGCGGAAGCTGAACGAAAGTAAAGTGAGTAAACACGAGGAATTATGTACAGAGGAAAATAAAGCTTAGCTTCATTTCTAATGGATCTTCCTTTAACGAGTCCGTTTTAATCTCGTTGATGATTCGACCGAACGCCTCGAGTGCGAACACGCGAACGTAAATGCGTGTAAATCTGGAATATAATGAAAGTTTTTGTTGAAGCAAGGTACACCCGAGATTGTAAACGTGGAGGATGGCTATAGTTGTCCTCCGCGCGCTTCCGAAACACAATCTTCCGAGAGACTGTTTATTTTCAATAACTCGTAAACTGTTGACATTTCGACGGTCTCTTTACAAGACGAGGACTGACTTTATACTGCGATTAATGCGAGAGAGAAAGTTTTGCGCGACGGAACATCGATCGCGACGACCTGTCTCAATTTGGATAAGTAAATTTGATGAAGCGATCGCATCTCGCCCACCTTGCTTTGTCTGCGCTAAAAGTTTTGCAGTGAATTAGTGGCGAACCTCGCGATACACGAAGTTGACGTGAAGTTTGTATTTGGCGAACCTTGCTTTAACAGTGTGAGACAAATAACGGATTCGACATTGTTCCGCATGGCGCAACACACTGACTTATCCAGCGCGTGTACGCCAAGAAACTATTTCTGTAAATTCTGATGAGAGAAGATACCATCATCGATTTGCAGTGGTCTTTTTATTGTTTGAATTAGAATGTTTTCATAAAATTAATGCGAGAGAGAGAGAGAGAACATTTCATTTAACTAGTAGAGATATAGTAATTTTATAAAATAAATAATCAATTAATTGTTCAGTAACTCATAGAATAAAAAATGCAAAAAAATATTGTCCTTTTTTTATATGTAGTTTTCTGTTAAACGTGGACAGAATGAAATAAATGAAAAATACAATACAAATTTAATCTACACGATGAGTCAATAACTATTACTACTTTGAATTGCGTTCGAAACTATGGCAGTAAAAGAAAAATTTATCTAACAGAAATTACATGGTACAGAAACGGTCGTCTGTGCGATGAGACGCTTTTTTTGTAGATGAAATAGCGTCTAAAGGTCACCTTTATATTTTTTTAATTAAATTATATGACTTACATAGTATGATTCTATAATTATTCTGCATATAAAAGTGTATTAGAGTTATCAATAGTCTGGGAGATATTTTATACTTTATTCTGACATTTTTAACATGAAATATAAAATATCTCGTAAACTACTCATTTTTGGCAATTATATCTTAACCTTTCGCGCATAATTTGAGTTTTTTGACACAAGCACAATTTCATACAATACAGAATGAAATATATATATTTCAGCAATATTGCAGAGATATTGCAGAAACATTGTTGCGAAGTTGCCATAACATTACTAGAATATTCTGTGCTGTATGTGAGATTTTATTTAACAATAATATTCGGCCACATGCTCTCAAGGAAGACAAAAGATGTCATCTATGCTTTGGACTGGGAAATTTTTCTCTATGTAGATTATTTTCCTCGAGACCTAACCCCGGTCAAGTTACGGTTGTTCCAACATCTGGCTGATTTTAAGACAATGGAAGAGGTCCGAAAAAGTTTTAAAAACTTTTATGGGGCCTCAAAACTGTCAAGTTTTTTCTGCCACGGTACTTATCAAGTGCTCGATAAATTTGACTTCGAAACATTTGAAAACAATCAGAACAAAAAAATTTTATAAATCGTTCGAGCAAAGAATGCTTCAAAACTTTTGTAGCATCACCTTGACCGTCCAAAATCAGAAAATAATGGAAATTATTTCAAACATTAAATCTATTTGGTGTTTTGTGAATAAACTTATTCTATAAAATAAGAATTTTATAAAAAAAGGCATCCAATAGATTTGTACGTCTAATATTTTTATGTACAGAATAATAAAATGAATCAATCAGTGTAAAAAGAAAATACATCATATAGTTACTTAAAAAAAAAAGTAATTGCATGTGACAAATAGCATTATTTTTTTAACACGTATGGTTGTTTAATTTAAGATATTTAAGATGATAATTATTGCCTCATCCCGTATGATAAAAATATATGTCGAAAACGAAATTATTTAGAAAGAAGAGAATTTCTATTTGATAGCTTCTATGAAGTGACGAGTGATAGATAATAAACGAATTATAATCTGATCCATGAGGGTCTTCCTTTGTCTCGAGTCCTTAAGCATGCATTCACTTGAACGTGAATGTAAAAATGCTGGTTAGAAAGTGCAGGGTGACTCATGCGTACCTTGCATGCATTGTTGCGCATGTTTTCAGGATCTCCAAGGAGACCCATGTGTCTGAATGCAATTTCTTTCGTGGATATCTTTGCGAGTCTTTTTTAAAAGTGGTTTAAAGAAATTATCCTAATTTTTTAAATATTTTTATCAATTTTTATTACACTTTTTCCTATGTGTAATTACAAGACAAAAAATTTTATTGGCTACTAACTTATCAATTTATGTCCTTTCAATAATAATCATTTATTTAGAATAACACTCTGATTTTTTTAGCTCCAATGTTTTCTTGACTCTGAAGCTGATGTCGAAAAAGCACTAATTTATTTCAAGAAACCAAAATGACTCGTGTAAAAAAGAATAAAGTTAAATTTATTTGACTAAGTTTATTTTAATAACAAGATTTATGAATGATCGCAGGTTCAATAGACCTACTATCAGCCCCAAAAAGTTAATTCTTTCATACATTTCTTTAGTTTTTTAGTCCTTTTATATTTCCTTATATTTCTTAGCTAAACTCAAATGGAAAATTAGAAAAATTTTAAAAACCACGTGCTGCATTGTTTGACAGTCGTAAAATTTGTTCTAATATTATTAAAGAATCAGAAATTTTTGTTTACATAGCTTGGCAAAATCCCGGTATTAAAAACACCTTTGTAGAATTAGGTCGAGAATTCTTGAAACGTCAAAAGCCGTCGAAGTTGCATTTCATCACGGATGTCTCTTTTTTTTTTTCCCCGTGATTTGCATGCAGCACGTGTTTACACGTTCGTTGTTTCCACAGAATGGCTCCCGCAGGGACACCTTCATCAAACGGAGGTCTACCATCGCCTGCAGGGCCTACGCTGACCGGCACGTCGTTTGCCAATTACAAAAGGACCTGGTTGAGGAGAGTGGCCCCCTGCTTGGCCTTTCTTGTCGCCTTTTCCACCGCTATGGTTTTGCTTCTCATGTGGAGCGAGGAAGTGGCTATGAGGTAAATTGTCGTTTAATTATCCTGCGTTGAATTAAATTTTTTTTAATTAAGAAAAAATGTGAATTTTTAAAATTATTCTAACGTCATTTAGTTAGAAATTCTTCTTTTACTTTTTTCGACCAAGCTCGTTCTCATTCAAGAAGATTCAGGACGAGGTAACGATTCTTGTAATCATCGAACAACAAACTAAATCTATTTTAAGTTTTTATAAAATGTTTGACACTACAGGCAGTCCTCATTATCGAAGTTTCTCATGCTGCACTTCTGCACTTTTAATTACTCCAAATCTCACGTGTATTTCGTACTGTGAAATCCTACCACAGGCGACTCGCAATTTACTGTAGAAGTGATCGGATTTCGGTGAGCTCGTGTGGAAATTTATATTCCTCGCTTCTTTTTTACTCGCTGCGAGAGGATTACACGATCGAGCTCCAGCTTATGCAAGATTGAACACCACTGCTGTAGCTTAAAGCGGACGTTTCGTTACAGAAGACAGGCGTTCGATGCGAACATGACCAGGGACTATGTGCTCGATAGTGTCGAGATGGACAATCCGCAATTGGTCGCGTACATACGACAGGTGCATCTGAAATCGACGACTCATCAGGATCCCTTGAACGCCAATCAAACGTCGGAGGAGAAGTACGTGGCCACCTTGTCACAGAGCAAGCGCGAGGGTGTCTACGCTGAGTACATCAGCAGGGTGAGAGATCTTTCGTTTTGAACCCGAGAGCGTGATTAATGTTCCACGTGTCACCGTTGCACACATTGAAAGCCTCATCCTTCCAATGTGTCGTAATATCTCTTTGTTCGTGAAACTCGCGGTTTACAGACGGTGAAGAATGGTTCGCATGACACGGAATGTTCTAAAATCCTTAATTACCGACAGAATTCTCGATCAATTTTTGCGATCTTTCATTAATTAAAAAGTCGCGGTATCGACAACTTTCGAAGTATAAGAACGAAGATGATAAGGTTTCCATGAAGCAAGTTCCCATAATTAAATTAAATAACCACGTTTTATTATACACTTCAAGTGCCTTTTTAAATTTCAATTTTAGTTTTGGTTATTGAGATATTTATAATTATCTAAGTATTAAAAAGTTACAGCAAATGATGGTCCTCCATCAAATTTTCCGTAGGATAATAATGTAAACTCATTTTTTTTAAATTAAAATTTAAAGTCGGCAATTTTGAAACATCCTTTAGAACTTGAGATGTTTTAATGTTTAGCAAATCATCGCTTATTTAAATTATTTTACCTTGCAACAGGTTAGTTTTAATTAATATCGTTGTAACAATTTTAAAATCATTTTTTAATGTTGCTAAATGTTTCATTATTTTTTTTAGTTCATTAATAATCATCTTTAATTCGTAGGAATATTTTTATCAGCCTTTTATTTATACACGAAAACTATATGGTGAATGGAATTGAATTTTTGTAAAGATATACAATAAGGTTTGCTCTATTTATATAATTTTTTAATTATATAATCAAACTATTGTAAAAAATAATGTACAGTATAAAGTATTGTAAAAGTATTAGAAATTAGTATTACACACAGTCAATCGACTTAAAATTTTAATATAATATTAGTTTTGTTTTAAATAATATTCTATATAATTTAAACAGATTGAAGCATTTTGATTTTTCGATCATGCTTTATCATAAAAGGTCCCCTTGAGTGAAAATTCATGCTCTTTTGCATTACATCCTCTTTCTCGCATCTCTTATCAAGTTTTGGGATTAAAATTAGAGCTAAGTATATCGATGCCTCAACAGACTTGAAAGTCTGCTTTAGATACCACAGAGACTGCGCTAACAATTCTTTATCGCCCACGATAGTGTACCGTAATATTAGCGAAACACGCAAAAGTAGCGGATCGCCGTCAGCACGCTACCGGTTAAAAATAGGTGAACGAGATAGATGAGTTTCGATATCCCTCCGCGTTTTTTCCAATTCATCTTATTAGTTGGAATTAGACCGGCGTTAATTTATCACCCTATCACGATTCGCGGGCCCCACGATCCGTCACCAATCCACCTCCGGGTGTCATCGTTTTTTTTTTCAGATAGGCGCGATTTCTAGTACCGCTTGGCTGGAGTCCACTCTGAGCTGGCGAGGTGTTCTCATACTTACCGAGCCCAAGAGCTTCTTCGAGGCGCAGCGGAGCACCAGACATCCGCGATCGAGAGTCCTCCACGCCTGTCTCAGCACGGACACGGATACCAAAGAGGTGAGAAAGGGGTGAGATCGTCGGCGGGGAAGGGTGCTGGACGAATTAATTGAGCCCGATAAGAGGACGCGTCTCACGTGCGTGCACGTGGTATTGCAGATAAAGTACCATCAGGAGTCGGAGGTCCAGGTCACCAAGCTGGGTGATGGTCCTAACAGCCTCGTGTCGTCGGACAACGATTTTCCCACCGCTAGACTCAAGTGCTTTCCTCTCTACAGCGTTCTGTTAGCATACAACGCTACGATCTTGGATTATCTAAGTCTGGATAGTCCCGACGCTCCCGATGGCCAGGTTTGCTTTTATTTATAATACATAAATTTAATAATTTAGCGCCCCTGAAACATAACTTTTTGCAATACGTTTTTAAATTTTAATTTATATTTATTTGCTCGTTTAAAAGAATATATAAAACTAAACTTATTTATTTTACGCATACTTTTGCTACATTTTTCATTTTTATTCAAAAAGAACGAATACAGTTTTGCAGATTATCTCAAGATTTTAATTCTTTATACATATACGTCAAAAATATTTACCGCGTTTTTCGATTATAAAACGAAAAATTTTATGCTAGGGACGCATGTGAAAGCTTTAGAATTGCGATCGATTAAAAAGTTATAAAAATATAAGGCCGGTAATAAGTATCGTAAGGGCGATTGAAAATTATCGCAGGTACTCGACACCATCCCATGGGACGTCATAAGAATATCGATATTGTCGATACGATGGAGTCCACATCACAGCGAGGCGGAGACAAAGAGCTTCATCGACAAGATGACCAACCGGAGGTACAGACACGTACACACGACGGACACCGGAAAGTTGATTTTCCTGTACGATACTCTCCTTAAGATTTGATCATTGACTCAGGTTATAGACTGGTCTGCACCCGTATCGCAGGATATATGTAAAATAATTCAAGCGACTCGAGATAATCCACCCCCGCGCCTTTGATCCGTTCTTAATATTTTATTTCGCCGTCCCTTCTCCCTCCCTCCTTAGAAATATTTCTTTCGATCGGAGAAACGCGATCTTTCCGTTCGACCTCGCGTAAAGGGACGACTCGTCGCAGTATCAAGGACACCGGAAGTAATCGATCGCGAAATTCGTTCTCCGTCGAATTCCCTGAGTTTATTAGCCTCCCTCCTTGGGACACATTGAACATCCCTTAAAGGTGAATCTCGTCGCTCTCGCGATAAAGAGCTTGCTGACAACAATTGTCAATCGAATCTCGAGGGACTGATGAGTTCAAGAATTCCGCTACGGTCGAGAAAGTGCTGCGACCGTATTTTGAACGATTCAACTATTTAAAGTGGAGAGTAGAACATGTAAGTAGAGTTGAGAGGATTCGAGATTTCTCTCTCGATTTTCAGAACACTCACCAAGATCTCAAGTTCCAAATCAAAGTTAAAAACATTGGGGATCGAATTTCGAAGGGTCCGTAGCTTGCGATTTCAACTTCATGCGAAGTTTGAGTTTTAAAAGTGTTCTGGTCTCAACGCTTCCTCGCCGCGACTCCAAATCACATAAGATTTAAGAACACTCGAGTTCCTATACATCCGGTTTATTTACTAGATATCTTCGAAGACCAAATTGTAATTCTGAACCCGCGGATACGAATTCCGCCGGCCTCGAGGAATCGAAGATTCAGACACATTCCCTAGCATTCTTTACACGCGTGTCGAGGGTGGACAATTAATGCGGAGGTTTCTCTCATCGACGCGGACAAAATCTAGTGATGTTCTGAGCGCACGTACATTTTCCGCGATCGTATATATGGCGGAAATACGTGAGCCACGTACGAGTCTTTAAATCCGTGTCGGATATATATGTGACTCCTCGTGTCTTATGCTTGTGTCTTATCGCGAGACGTGCCACGATTTCTTTCACTTTGCTGTTCTCAGTTGTGATTTTCGCGCATCGATGATTACAGATGGAGCGTTCTTTTAATTTTTTCCATTCATGCAAACGACGCGTGTAACAATGAGGAGTTTCCTGCGGAAACGCAAGACCGCTCGTCGATCCTCTTGCGACGTCTCGTTTCCTTCGCGACGACTTCGACTTTAAGATCGTGCGACACCGTTATGTATTCTATTTATTTCGTACGTATCGTATACGTAATGATCAATGGATGATTCATACCAGTGATTATTGCAAATAGTTATTTAAGTATTTACGCAATAAAAATGAGAGGAATGTCCGGATCAGAATTTAAGAATCAAGATTCTTAAACGTATACACGTGACAGTTTGTAACAATTCCCGTTTGATTCCACACCGCAAAGTAATCTCTTCACTGCAGCCCCACATGCTCGCAGAACGAGGTACGACGACAAGAATTATTGTATACAGACTGGTCTAATCGTCGTTCTTTATCGTTTTGCGCGTATACCGTTTCTCCATTTCCGTACCGATGGAAAATAACGCGATATTAATTCAATCTGAAAAATGTCAAATTGGCGATGAATATTCAGAGTTCATTTTTTTTGCCTCCTGCCGCGGACATTAAGTTTGCTCAGGCGGGACATAACGTAAAATTAGTTTTACGTTAGTAAAAAGGGAGAAAAATAATGCCTAAAGGCCCGTAGCGGAGAGCGATAAATTAATTCCTCCGTATCTGAGCTAAATAACGCTTCGTTTAATCTTGTTTCCCTGTAATGATTTCCCCTTTTCGCGAGAAAAACGCGATCGCTGCGGTGCGGGAATATCCGCGTCAGATATTTAAAGGTCCGAAGCCTCGTAGATGTAGAGGTCTTGGAACAGGGATCCTCGCCGAACGAGGACTCCGGGACTCGGGAGACCTGATCATTTTCAGAGATTTGTGAGAACGATCACTTAATGGTCCGAGAATATCCACTCGAAAATCCTATCCCGATAAATCCCGTTCGGGGAGTGTGCTGAGATTACCAAGCGTCCGTACATCGTTCGATTTTCTTCCAGGAAAGCACACCAAAAAAGAAAGCAAGAAGAGACATCTCGTCTCTTGTACGATTTTACGTCATCACGGTTTTTTTTTTATTCAAGGTACAAATTAGTAGCGGTAACCGAGCGTTTTACGCAAGACGCACCGATTTTACTTTTTAAGGGACTTTTGAACGCGTGTCCGAACATTATCACGTGTAATAAAGCGAGCGGAATTAGCTAATCCAAGGTATTCTCCAGGCTCCCGCATTCGCGCCGCGCGTTCACAGCTCTAAGGAACGACCGTCCGAATCTCACAGTGTATTTTTACATTGAACACTACACATATTTCTCTTCACGTGTCATCCATATTAATCGAGTTGATCAGATTGGACGGCAGTTATAATCCACGATCCAATTTGATCCACGCGTTAATCGCGGCACATCTGTTTAGTGCAACACATGCGACGTAGAATGAGAACGTAACTTAACCGAACACCTAAAGCACAGGCCTTATTAGCGCGTAAGGTGATATTTTCTTAAAATGTTCTACGGTGATGAGTAACGTCAGCCCGCGCAAGTGGTCCTCGCGTTTAAGTTACATTTTCGCTGGCAATGTGGAAAGAGATGTCAATTAGATATCTATTAGATTTTCCTTTTTTTTTTTAATCACAAATTATAAACCGTTTCTAAAGTTTTAGGGATGTGACGTTAAATTATTTCTTTACTGAATTATATTTTTGAAAGTATTAATTTTCCTCGGGAAGAAAATTAATTTACCTTCTGAATATTAAATTTCAATCCCTAAAATTTCGACCGCGGCTTGTGACAAGTTTTCGTTTACAAAACATCGCGTAATCCACTATTTCCTAAGATATAACGCGAGCTCGGGAATTATCGCGCAAAACGCAAAAGATATGCGCACAAAAAAATGTGTATAAATGAATATATCGTCTTATTTCGTATTTCAGTTGCGCGATAATTCCGGGCAGCGCGAGAACCACTTCCATTTAACGCAAGTCTAACGCTAAAATGATAATAGGCTAATCAATTATGATAATCTAAGCAACGATCTTCAACAATTTTTCATTCCTAGTGGATTTAAATTGCACATTGGATAATCAACAACGAAGATGAGGTGCCTTTAGCGTTAAACGTACGCCGTGAAAGCGGGTTTCTGACTTAAACTCTCATTAGCGCGTTATTGCGATTATATGGTTCATTAGGAACGATCCAGCACGACAGATACTTAACAATGCGATTTTCTTTGCATCGATCATAACTTCGTTGCGACGATCATCATTACGACATATTATTCCCATTGTTAATCGCGCGAGGCGAGGCGCGCAGCATTTGAATTTTCGCGAAGTGCAATATTCGCTAGGTAGATAGGTTGGTCTTCTGATCAAGGAATTCAATTTCGAAATTTTCGACAGAAGATCCGGAAGTCTTGAAAGTCACGGTCTCTTGACATTTCTTATAAATCCAATGACTCAAGATTTCAAGTCAAGATTCGTAATTTTTTTTNTTTTTTTTTTTTTTTTTTTAAGGTTGAACAGTAAAAGTTGTTACACCTGGAATCAAAATTGTAGTTTTGGATTCGTAGAATCTCTCTTTGCTATTTATTTTTTTGTACAGATGAAACTTTATTATTTATAAAAATCACGTACTAGCATAATATTAGCGTAATATTTAATTTTAATGTCGTGATTAATTAATTTAACACAGTAAGTTAATTTAACGAAGTATTTAAAATAATAGACGTTCCTCCTACCGTATAAATAAGTAATACTACAATGGTCCAAGATACAATTTGATTCTGGGAGCGAAAATTTCGCTTTACTTAAACAAACATACATGAGCATTTATTTACAACCGTAATCTAAATGTGTACTGACGTACAATTCCGACGTTGTTTCACATTTAGCGGATAAATTTTGGATTACGCGAAACTGTTCAATTACCACGCACTCGCGGATTTAGCTGCGCGGCTACGCGACTTCATTTCGCAAGTCCTTCATTACTCGTAAGGATAATCCGCTTTCCTTGCCGCTTTACCGAAAACCATTCCATGACTATTAATTCACGTATTTCTCTCGCCAGAGTGCCCGTACGCAGTATCGACTTCGTTGTAGTACCTATGCGTTTTTTTCGAAAGATTTTTTTTCACCTTTGTTTATACTTTTTTTTACAGCGTATTATAACTCATAGGTTTGACGTGACGAATAAGGCTGCTCGCATTTCTGTCCTGCAAAGAGCAGCCAAACCCTTTCGAAAGAGCAATAAATTTGGATATTATATTTTGAAAAATGAAAGATTACTTATTGACCTTCATCCTCTATAAGCCTCCTTGAAGAATCTGCTTTACTATTTTTCTTTATACTTTTTAAAATAAAGTATTAACATTTATTATTCATTAAACCAAGCGAATAAATTATGAAAATAAAGAAAGTGATGAAAAAACCAAATATTTCGTTAAAATAAACGAAATAAAATATAAATGAGCCAAGCAAGAATTATATATTTAACACGAAATTAAAAATTATTAAAACATACGTTTTATTTATTATTGTTGAAATAAAACTTCTTTTGAAGAAATTTTTTCAATTATTTTTAACTTGCAGAAACTTCACTTTCTCTTTTTTTTTATCTGCTTATTTGAGCAATTTTTATTTTAATATGACAACAAAAAAATGATCTATTTATTCTGAAGACGTATTTGTATGCTATTAAAAAAAGATTTAATCGTTAAACAAATCTCAAAGTATATGCACTTTTCACTTGAGAAATCGAGATAATACAGCTTTTTCTATGTTTATTATGACGTACGATCGTCGATTTTTTGCCCTTTCCACTGCGAAGATAGTAGATAAAACGCGATTCTTTGATATCGATTCATGATCAAATACGAAACTGATTTGCTGGCGTGATTCTATTGGAATTTCTATTGAGTATGTCTTATCTAACTTACTGTATCTATCAAACATTCCGTTTATAATACTCGTAGAATAGCCTTAACAATAATTATTTTCTAAAATAAACATTTGTCATATGAAAAGAAATACTTATTGTAATTTGAAATGAAAATTTTCATGTTAAGCTGAAATCTATTGTTTTCTCTCATATCATCATACTTTTTGATGTATCGAAAAATTATATTAAAAATATGACAACTCAATATTATTTGCTCCTCAAAATATAGTCCCTCGTGGAAAGTATGAAAGTGATGAATTACGTTCCCTTCGTTAGGTATTTCCATAATGAAATATAGCGTGCGATTTATCAGAGAAACGGGTGTCATGGAGAATTTATCGACAATATGATGCCGCGTTTAATCCTGCAACGAATGACAGCGTGGCTACCGTTATGTTCTGTGACTGGTTTAATTTACGTTTATTAAATGACAAGCGGTGTTCGTTCGACAGAAGTTATTGGCACGGATAATAATCGTGTCGTGTAACGTATAATTTATTTAGTTAAATCGACCTCATTATTGCTTTTAAATTTATTAGATTTAAAGATTTCATCAAAACTGTACATTGAATGCAGTAAATCAAGCGTTAACGATGACTTCATTTGATAAGAAAATTTTCTTGAAATGTCTCTCAAGATTCAGTTAAATTCTAGGAATATGCTTTTATCGAAGGACGAGCAATTCACAATGATAATTTTGATTATAATTAAATAATGATTCTAAAACCAGTTGCAAAGAACAAAACGAATAATTGAGCTTATAATAACTATAGCGTAAATAACCATATTTTACTGCAGTTTTATATAAATAACTTTTAAACAAATAAAATCTAAGTGAACTTTCGTACGAATATTTATTAAAATTTTATTATACAGTATATGTATAAAAAATTTAATCTAATTTGCAATGCTACTTTCTCATCAAATTTGTAAATAAGTACTACAAAACATGATTTTACATAAGATTCAAGAGCAAGTAAAAAATAAAATAATAAGATAATGTTAAATTAATAAGAGAACTGTGTTCAAATTTTACAGACATTCAAATGTAATAATGGAACAATCTATAAAATTTTTATATTTTTTGTAATACTTTGAAATGTGATACATACATCTTTAAAGTTCAAGTTCTACACAATAAGTATACTCAATAAAAATCTATCCTGCGTTAATTTAAAAAAAATCCAAGCGATAAATATGTAATAGCAATTTTCCCCATTCAATCCGTCTTAACACACACACACGAAAATGCATTATTAAACAGGAGCCGATCAATCAAGCGAGATCAATAAGATCTCGATCTCAGACAATTTCACGATTGAATTCTCATAAATTTTTGTTTTAAATTCGCTTGTTAGATACAGCTTGTTGAAATAAAGCGATTCGCAATTACGTGAAATTACCGCTCAGAAGGAAAGCGAAATTTATCTAACGTTTACGAAGGAAGCTTGGATTAAAATTTTTCACATCGTAGCGGACAGAAAGCGGGAAAAAGCGAAGAAACAAAACGATAAAAAATGTCCCGACGGTGATCTTCACTGGTTGAAACGCGAAATGGCGCGCGGAAGTTCAACGATTTACACTATACGGTGTTCCTCAGGGTGCATCCGCTTACACTTCTCACAAGGGGAATGCAATAATCTACGTCGGCGAGCTCTCTGTTTCCGTCGGAAAACTCGTCGGAGGAGAGCATGTCAGGCGTGGAAAGGAGGAGATGGGGAACGTGTGTTAAAAGCGAAATTCGACGCGGCGACGGCGGAGAAAATCGAGAATTGCGCTCTGCCGGCGATTGAAATCGGATTGAAGTGTCTGTCACGCGACTAGGGGCTCGCCGCTTAAAGGTAAGCGGCCACATTTGGCCGGACTTTTATTCCTCTCTCTGTAAATTCGACGGATATTTTCGCGTCGGAATGCTCGGTTCATGAAAACTGGACGTTCTGTACGTTGCACGTGCGGTTCGCCACACATACACTGGATGCATCTGCTTATTTTGTTAAATATTCCATAAATTCGGACATATTCGTGTATATACGTAATTTTACCGCATTTTGTCACATAAAATAATTATCAGTTTGTACACGTAGCCTTCTGTTTCTGATGCGAGCCATGTGTACACATTGAAAAAAAGACTGATTATAATTACCAAATGTATAGTGAAATAGTATTAATTAAATATTTGGTCAATGTAACCAAAAATAATTTTACTTTTCTAAATATTTAGTAACTTATATCAGATTTGATAATACCTACTAAACATTTAATAAAATAAAATTATTTTTGATTCTATTGATCAAATATTTAATTGATACTATTTCACTATACATTTGGTATTTATAACTAGACTTTTTTTTCAGTGCACGTTCTCTCGCGTAACTTTCGATTTCCGTAAATGAATCCATCGTTATTCCTAGAAGTTATTTTAACGAGCACCATTTTACATGCTCAAAAATATTCTTTGTGAAAAATTTTAATAATGTAGAATATTATTCGAACAAACATTAAAATAAATGTGAGATTAGGAGGAAAGATTATTTTTACAAAATGTTGATTCCTTTTCTCTCCCTTTAGCACAATTCCCACCTTTCTCAAAGATTAATGGAAGTCTCATGTTAGCCGATAAAATGCTTTAAGAAAGATGTCGGTTCTTGAAAAGATATTATTATGCTGTTTAAACCTTTCTACATCAATATCAGCGAAGGAAAATAGTTTTATCAGTATGAAGATTAATGAAAAATGATTATTATATCTTTCTGTAATTAACTATATTGTTGCCATTCGCGCACTCAAATCACTTTTTCATGTTTTTTTTTTACAAGTTACTAAAAAGTCACTCGTTCAAAAAAAGCTTTTTTGCTGAACTGATATAAATCAAAATTGTAAAGCATAAGTGTTCTAGCAGAGTAACCGGAAAAAACCTGGAATTTCCAGGGAATTTATTTTATACCCTTGAAGATCATATAGTAGATTTTCAGGGGATTTTATTAATATTCAGAGGAATTATTGGAATTTTATACTTTCAAATTTAAAGTTAAAAATTTTTAGACTCCTTATAAAAATTATTAATAGTAAATTGAAGGAAAGATTGACCAATGGGAGTCAGCAACGGATGTTGGTGTGCACTTAAATTTTATTAATAATTAAATGAATGGAAAATGGCGTGCATTCGACATTTCAAATTTAAATTCTATTTCTCTTTCTCTTTCTGACAAAATTACTTCTTTGATTATTTATTCTTGATAATGAAAAATATCGACGATCTAATAGCAAAATGACAAATATAATATACACAACCGTTTACATTTACATACATTGTGATTTGCGAATTTTTATAAAGAAATTAGTGATAGTTAAAGACAATATATCTAAATTGGTGTATTTAATTAAATTCGAATTCTATACTTCCGGTGTACTAAATTCTGCATATTATGGACTAATTACTTTGCACCACGATCGAAAGCTAGACAAGCGGTGCAGCTGATATAAAATCTATCACACTGCCAGACACAAAAACGCAAAGATAAAAGCAATTGTTAAACGTATAAAAGAATATTGTGCTTGGCCTTTCTATTGGAGACATAATAGGCCGATGTTTTTACTCGATTCTTATTTCAAGACTGTCTTAAGTGATGTCTTAAGATGTTAATACGGCTCTGCAAAAGATTTACGACTGTATTTAAAAACGATTTGAAATATAAGAACCGACTATGAATATCGGCCATAACTCATTCACTCATTGTCAGTACTCAATTGCTCATGAGAGGGTCGGCTAATGCTCTCGCTAGTCGTGCTAGCAAGATACCGAGATGTACCTCCAAGTGCAACTTCAATTTTATTAAGTAGTGCAGCGTATAATTTTACAGTGTTGGTCATTCGTTTGTCTGTCCCTATTATTTCCTTATTTTAACTCTCACTTTCAAACCATGCTGCAAAAAATATATAAAGCTATCCATAGATAGATTTAGAAAGATAAGAGAGCAAGTTTTTTTTTTCTTTGCTTAAATGACCTTAATTATTCTGAAAATTTAATTAAAAGTGTCACTTTTATCTTAATGATTGAGAGATTACTTTTTGTTACTTTTTTTTATTAAAAAGTCGTCACTATTTCACTTTTTTGGTTCGGTGACTGGATGGTAGCGCTGTAACTTATTACAAAAACTGTAGCTCGGAAAAACGCTCTTGAATATCCATAATCCAGTTTGATCCAGTTACTCTGATCGGGGTATTACAAAGGTCGAGAGATTCGCACACTGGCACTTTTTAATCTATTTCTATTAAGCAAAAATTCCGAAAAGCGCGACGCGGACGCGAGATCGGTGCGAAGCGGAGCACCGATTTTACAGAAGCGCGTCGCTTTCGTTCGAATTTTCAATTTCACTGCCCCCGTTCATCTCCGCGATAATCTCGATTTCGAAATCTTTTTGTCTTTTCGATCGAACCAGATAAGCGGGAGATTAGTGACGGTAATGATTACCAGATAGTGACGGTGGTGATATACGATGGCCCCGATGTCGCATACGTCCATTCTGTTCTGTACGCCTCGCATTGTGTCGAATCAGTTCAGTTTGCATCTCCGGTTCGCGTTACTTTCGTGGTGAAAAATCGAAGGATATAGGTAGGCATGAAACGCGTTAATTGAAAGACATCACGGAAGAGACCGAGTACATAGTCGAATACAAAGTCGTTTTTCTTCGATACCTCTTTAAGGAGCAACCTCGCTGAAGAAAATGGAGAAGAACGGAGAGATAGAGAAGAGAATGGAGAGCATGGGGATGATTGACGGAGTTCCTGTACGCCAGCAAGGCAGGAAACTGTGGCAGTATCTCGCATCCATTTCCGGTATTTAACGGCGTATATTGGCTGCTTTCCATTTAGTGACACAAGTCGAAACGTTGTTCTATCTTTCTTCACTATTGACTATTAAAGTATCAGAATTTAAATCAATTCCTTGAGTTAGATAACATTTTGTTATTTCTAACTTTCGCGTGTATCAAAATTTATTATTTTAACACAAAACATGTATTTAATTAAAAGTACAACTTTATCTAATCAATCCATTTTTGTAGTAGAATTGCTTGGTTTTAAAATAAGATAAGTATCCGTAGTAACGTCTGCACTTAGTAAATAATAAACTAAGTTTTAGTCAAATTTAATATTCCTTAAATTAAACTGAGTTTAATTTCATTGTTTTTTGTTAGTTAAATTAACGACCTGCAGAGCAATAGCAATGGCGACCTATAAGAATGATTAAAAATTCAAATTGGATGTAATTCGCTACTAATTTAATAGTGATGACATTAAATGAATAACGACAGAACGCTTGTATCACTAAATGTATCCATTGATATTCGTATATTAACTTTTTCGGTACTCTACAAGTTAAGCGATCAGCAGATCGAAAGGATCGTCGAGGGACGGAATGGAGGTTGTGCAAAATCTCTGAAAATCTAATTCTGACAATTACCAATTTAAACGTTTATGATTGATATATTGTGTAATTGCACTCTTGCTCGAAATGCGATGCGCATATGTGTTTAAATTTATGGCATGTATCATTTACTTACTAAACAGTCGGTATCGAATGCGTATTTAAATATAATTCACATTGTTTATTCGTGAGTCAATGTGTTCGAAGAGTGCTTAATGTATTATATCAAGTTGTGCAGTAAATATTGCAAATGTGCAACCGAATCGAATGTACCATTAATAATATTTAATATTCATTTCTGCATTTGGGTGACTTATTTATTAATCTACATGTTTTAAACATTAATATTGAAATATCTGATATTATTTATATTTATTGAAATATTTGACAAGATTATATCTGATTATATTTATATGATATATCAAACATCCTTATGCATATCTCATAATTTTACCGATGTATTTACATTAAAAATTCTTGTGCTTAAATAAAAACGAATAAAAATTATTTTAATGTGAGTATAAAAATATAGGTCATAGCATTTGTCTTTCTGGAACATTAAAAATTCGCAGACAAAAATATGACTTTTAACTTTATCCCTTTAATCAAGTTTATTTTTAAAAAATAATGAGCAATTGAAATTAGCAACTGTAAATTCATTATTTATTTTACAATGTAATTGTTCAATCAGGTAGTATTAGTTTACTCTAGAGTATTTATCGAGCTGATAATCGTTAATCGCGATTATTATGTCAGTATCATACGTTATCTATTGACGTGATTACGAGAAATATTAACAATCGCGTAACTTTACTTAAATATTTATTTAGTTTTAAATAAAAGGAAAACTATTTTTTTCTTTATAAATATTTCAATAAATATCTTTTAAAAATCAAATTATTGTACGGCAGATTTCTCATATCGCTTCCTACTGTTGTTTGTGAAAATGCTGGATTGCAAGAAATAAAAAGATCACAATTTAATTAAATTAAAGATGCAATCGGGCGTGCGTCTTATTACAGCCTATTAAAGTCTTTGTTACCCGCAAAATCTGCTTGTTAGGATATTACATTCTTTTATCAGAACAAGTCCTCGAGCTCCTCGAAAAAAGCGATAACGATATTATTATAATAACAAAACCTTGCATACTTTTATTCTTTTAACGAAAAATGTCTTGAAGCGATACCTACGGTTTTTACTTACAATTAATTTTACCTGCATTTTATCTGATGCAGATAATTAAATTTGCATTTCAAGTAGCTGAAGCCACATAAAAACGTAAATCGATATTATCAAAGGATTAATACAGCTTCTCATCGAAACATTTTTATGAACAGGACGCTATTAATTAAAACATTATTACAGAATGACGTTAATTAGCATTTGTGTTTCACAAAATCGAAGTGAAATTTGTACCTTGATTTTGGCTGGCTTCAGCAAATTGTGCGAAGTGGATTTAACTGAACATCAAATTCGTCACGCTATTCAGTTGGATTGCGCTTGTTATATTGATTAAACTTCACACGGATATAATCGCGAAAAATAAGAAATTACGCTTGCAGATTGTCTTCCAAGTTTCTTGATTTTCCTGCAAAATTAGGTATAACAAATTAAGCAGTTCTCCACCGTGGTAATTGGCTCGTTATTATAAAATCTCATTGAACAAACTTGTGTCTCGCTTGCGAGCCCAAAATTCTGTCATAATATTTAATTGAAACGAACGTCGCGCTTTGCTCCGGGATGAAAAGCGGAGGTGTCCGTGAAATTCGACGGTGTTTAATAAATATTATTTACTTTCGGTCCGCGGGATCTCAAAGGACAGTAGACTCGCTGTTCCGTGCAACTATAATTCCGCGAATCGACTCAATTCATCCCCGACGTGTCATAATGCACCACTGTCTAGTCTCAACGGCGGTTGTTATCGTAGCTGGAGTTTCGGCACCCGATAAAGTAATTCGGCCCGCTTTATCGCGCGCGTCAGATAATCATTTCTTATCCGACAGCGGATTAGCATGATATGGAAAGGATTTAGTTCACAATTATCTGCATTAATGTTTACGCATATGCCGTTGCCATTCGGCGCCTGTTATACGGTAGATCACCATAAGAAAGAAACTATTCACTGAAAGGGTACGGCGGCAAGTTATTTTGGGTTTATGAAATTCGGCATGCTTTTTATCAAGAAAGATAAACTGGAAATTTCTGACAGATGATAAATCGTATTTCGCTAAACGAGCGTAATGATGTAATGGGGCTGAATAGCAACTGATAAGAATTGAGCTAAACGTCTGGACGAAAATACGTCAGAAAACACGAGTGACAGATTTTCTAAGAAATAAGAAAAATGTAACATTCAGTTCTTAAACTTTTAATAGCAAATGTAATATTTAATTTAAAAAACTTTTAATATTAAATATAATATTCAGTTCATAAACTCTTAATATTAAAAGTATCAAGTTTCTTTGCTAGAAAAAGTTAATTAATCATATTGAATATTTTGTAATTAATAACTCTAATAAAATCCATCCAGGAAGTAATCAGGCGTAATTATTCGCGATACATATTAATCTTTTTGAACTCAATTAGTCAAAACTCAATTACAGTTAATTTAATTTGAAATGCTAAGTAAAACTGCTACTCAGGCTTCTAAAGTTTCGTCTTTATAATCGATTCTCCGTTTAAATGCTCTCAGCCTGCTTGATGGCAGTCGGGGTCGGTACCGCCCTGGCTTGGACGTCTCCCGTTCTACCCGAGTTGTACAAAGAGACCTCTTGGCTGGTTATCACCATGGAACAGGGATCCTGGATTAGCTCGTTGTTGGCTCTGGGCGCGATAGTGGGTGCCGTCCCGTCGGGACCGATGTCCGACAAACTCGGTCGGAAGAAAACGCTTCTTCTGCTAACCGCTCCGTTTATCCTCTCCTGGTTGATCATCATAGTCAGCTCAAAAGTGTGGCTGATCTACGTGGCCAGATTCATAATCGGCGTCGCCGTTGGGGCGGCCTGCGTCGTCGTGCCGACTTACATCACTGAAATTGCGGAGACTTCAATTCGGGGCACCCTCGGCACTATGTTTCAGTTGTTGCTCACGGTTGGGATCTTGCTGGGGTTCATATTCGGATCCGTGATGAACTACACGGCGTTCGCTATAATTTGTGGTCTCATAAATGTTGGCTTCTTGGCTAGTTTCATGTGGATGCCGGAATCGCCTATTTGGCTGGTGGTAGGTCGGATTGATAGTCTTCTCCGAAATTCGTTCCTTTTATTATCTCTTCATATATTAGCTATTTTAAATTATATTTTTAAAAAATTTGACAAATTTTACAACAATTTTTTAATCGAAGAAAATGATTGTAATAATTATGACCGAACTTATTAGGTACTAAGAAAAATTTGGAAAAATATCTCGAATCTTTATAGAATCAAGGGCGGAAACCGGAAGCCACGGTAGCGATGTCAGTCCTCCGAGGAGATTCTTACGATCCATCCGAGGAACTCGCGGAGGCGCAGCAAGAAGCTGAGCAGGCAGCATTGAGGAAATCGACCATATTCGACCTTATACGTAACCCAGCAGCCAGAAAAGCTTTGCTTGCTACGTTGGGCTGTATGTTCTTTCAGCAATTGTCCGGCATAAATGCGGTGATCTTCTATACCGTCACGATCTTCCAGGCATCCGGAAGCTCGATACCGGCGGATGTCGCCTCTATAATTGTGGCGATCGTTGAGGTACATTTGTCGATATTTTTATCTTACGCAAAGCCCATCCTTTTACAGAATTCTTATAGAACATTTTTATACAACTCTTTTACAGAAAATGGAATTGTAATGTCTTTATAACAATACATTTTATTCAGATAAAGAATACGATAAGAAATATAATACTAAAAAAAACTTTTTCCTGAAAATATTTTCGGAGTTTTATTATCTTATTAAAATGTAATTAGAGTTTTTTTGTGTTTGTCAATTTTTTACTCTGCTTTAGAATTGTGCATAATTTCATATGAATTATGTACATAATTTGTCAGTTTTTTCTCTCTGCTTTAGAATGTTATATGATACTCGTTAGCGCGATACGTATCAATGATGTATATCTGTCGCAATATACTCGTTTCCACAATTATTATTAACTGCTTAATCATCGTTGGTGACAATGTTTACTTGGAACTATCGTTTCTGGCAGGTGATTATGACTTGCGTAGCAGCTTTGATCGTGGATCGCGCCGGAAGGAAACCGCTGCTAATATTTTCTTCGAGTGTCATGTTAATCAGTCTTGTGGCCCTCGGTGCTTATTTCAATATTAAGGAGAGCGAAAGTGATGTCAGCAATCTCAGCTGGTTACCGCTCACATCTTTGACGTTATACATGATCGCCTTTTCCGTCGGGTGAGTAAATATTGCAACTAATTGTGTTCGGGTTTTTTAAATAAATCTAAAATAATATAGTACTTGGTATTGCATTTTATTAACGTAGCCTGGGTCCGATACCATGGATGTTGATGGCTGAATTGTTCCCCGCGGAGACCAAAGCGGTTGCTTCTGGTATGAACGTGATGCTGAACTGGATCCTGGTGTTCTTGGTGACGAAGACCTTCCCGGCAATGAACGAGGGTTTGGGCGCGGACGTTACTTTTTGGATCTTCGCCACGATCATGGCAGCCGGCACCGCATTTACGTACTTTTTCGTACCGGAAACCAAGGGAAAAACCTCCCAAGAGATTCAGGAGGAATTGCAGGGCAGATCTAAGCGAACGAACGCCTAAATTATATCGTTTTCAAATTGACGTGATTGCTGTTTCGATAACGATATTTATCAAAATATAGAATTAAATTTTTATTGTCGAATAAAAATTTAATTTTATAATTAAAAGCTGCAAGAAGATTTTGATACAACAAAGTATGAAGAAGCATACGGACAATAATAAAAGAACTTTTTTAACAACGATGCATCAAGAAATAAGCTGCAGTGAAAGTTACTAAGAAGAAAGTTAAATCTCATAAATGATTTATCGTTTTTCTTCTTATCGTCCATAAATTTTCAACATATTGTTATCATCCCCCTAAATTTATAATACATTAATTTTATTCACACTGGTTCATGCGCACGCAATGTATAAAACTTTCATTTGTTAAATATGCATTATTTAAACATGTGCATTATTATACGAAAAAATGATATTTCGTGGAACTATTTTTTAATTATATTTGTAAGCATTTAAAAATAAGTATTTCATATTCTTAAATATTATTGCATTACTTTATAAACATCATTCTATTGAAATTTCATTTAGTAATTAATATTAAATATATCTGATGGTCGTCTCTGTCATATTTTAGTTACGCATAAAAGCATATATGTAATTATTTAAATAATTTTTTTGTATTATCTAGAACTGAAATTATTTGCGACAATAATAGATAATTATGTATAATTAAATAAATTTTCATTGTATAAATATTGGAAAATATTTTAAAAACAGAAATGACTATTAATAAGACAGACTCAGACTAGTTGGTTATAAAGTTAAGCTGTATATATTCAATTGCATACATCTATATTCAAAACGCTAGAGACAGTTATAATTGTGTTTGCACACGCAGCAGACACTGCTGCGCAGTTATCCAAAGTATTTTGGCACAGATGTATATTGTTCAAGAACTAGGAAGCATTATCAAAAAGTCGTACAGGCAAGTAAATATTTTTAGTTTTATTTGTACTTAAATTACTATGCAGTTGTGTCTGAATTTAATTTAATGTCTGTTTAGATAGAAAATGTAGCTCTTATTTAATATATTCTTGCAATTCAATTTGTCTTGTTATTTGTTACATAACAAATGTTTTTTAAAATTAGTTATAATTAAAATTTAGTTAAATATAAATAAGTTGTTTCAATTTTTGATAAATTTCAATTTTTAATAAAATTATACTAAAATAAATAAAAAATATGTTCAAATATATTAATAATGTATGTCTTTTATTAATATATTTGAACATATTTTTATTTATTTTAACATAATTTTAATGGAAATAAAAGTTATATTTAACTAATTTACGATATACAGCTTTTTTTAACACAACAATCCTAATCAAATTACTTCGACTTTGTAGCTATTTAACACATAAGGAACGTATTAGAAAAACGTGAAATTTCTTAGTCATTAGTTTTCACTTATTAAAATATTATTAGATAGCCTAATGTATCTAGTAATTGATATAGGACTTGCTTTTTCGATAAGTATCTCAATTTTTTTAAAAATTTAAAACTTAAAGTTAATCTCTCTCTGTCTCTCTAATAGCTCCAGTTTCTGCTACATTATTATAAACTCTACGAATTTATCACGCCAAGCGACACAGTAGTGTCTCACGCCAAATATACGTCCCAACGATACGGGCAACCAGATCGGGAGAGGAGTATCTATATCGGAACGAATAAATTTAGAAATCTATAATAGCGCCAAGTATTTCTTGAATGAAATATTTCGTTATTTTTATAATAATGAAAGAATTAAATTTCATGATAAACACAAATTTTCATATGTTCAATACTAAGTTCTCTTACATTAAATATTTTATTATTTCACTAAGTAGATAATAAAAGGATTAAATTTTATAACGTATACAAATTTCTGCTTAATTAACGCGATTTAATAAATACTGATACAATATCATTCCATTTTTTTTTTAAATTATGCGATAATAAACGTCATTATATTTTTTTCTGCTTTAGAGCACGGTAAACATACAACTACTACGTAGTTCTGGTGAATGGAAAAATTTTTTAACGTTAGTATATACATATAGGTGAGTCTTACATCTATTATCTTTATTTTACGTTAGCATGAAGCAGCGTCTTCAAGAATATCTTACAAGCAAGATAACACAGATTACGATTGAGGCTATCGAGGAACCGCTGTTTAACCATTATTGATTAAAGTCGCAAACAATTTGACGCAAATTATGTGACGAAAACTTTCCTTCCATAATTTTGTGTCTTTATACGCTTAACGCTTAATATTTAAATTTTAAAACTGCGCAGTCGAAGATTTGACCTAAGATGACTGTAAATGATGTAATTCATAGTTGAAAAATATTCTATGACTCAGTGCTATAAAAGAACTATGTCATTATTTCTGAGAGAAAGAAAGAGAAAGAGAAGATTTATAAGAAATAAAAACAAGAAATAATCTTTTTGAAACTTTTCCAAACAAGTTATTATTACTATTTGGAAAAGAACTTTTCTCCAAGGATTTTAATTTTAGCTTTTTTCGCATCAAGTTCGTAGATTGTATGCTAGAACAGTTAGAAACAATTCTTTTTAATAAAAATGTGTAAAATTTACGGTAGAAAAGATTTGTACAATAGGCGCACCTTTTATTTTCCGACCGCTTGACAACCTTGCGAAATATATAATTTAAAGTGTTGTTTGCTATTCTCAATTGCCATTCTCAAACAAATGTTTTAAAAAGACGTTGCTTCACATCATCACTAATTATCATGAATCTAAACGAAAAATTATTATACATTTTCATGCGTGTGTGCGGCTCGTTTTGTGTAGCATATAATTGCAACCGTGACCTTGGGATATTGTGCGCATTTATTTATATGGAATTCATTCCCTCTGCGATAAGACGTATTGATAAAATAGTGATTGTTGAATTGATCAGTTACATACAACTTTTTATTAAAGTTATCGTAGAAAGTACGTAGTTATCGCAGCTCTTTCTGAAATCGACGAATAAGATTAGAAAAGAATGCGACTACCATTAATTCTTTCATATACGCGCGCGTGCGTAAATATTGTAAACAAATATAATAATTAAAATATAAAACATTTTTTTCCTTTGCAAAGAATTGACACAAAGCTTCTAATTTTAAAAATATGTATATAAGTGTATTAACTAACTTTTTATAATTCGCATATTAGTTACTTTATGTAAATCTCGCGTGTTTATTTTATATAAAGTTTAGTACACGTAATTTAACGATTTGATTGACTTCCTAAAATAGTTAACCTTTTAACGTGGGCTTTTTTAAAAGAGCTCAAGTTTGTTCGAGTTAATTCGAATGTGCGCGTTAAAGGGTTAATATTGAAATGCTGATTGCGAATAATGGCTCCTCATTAAACTTTTACTGAGATAACGTCCAACTCAGATTTATTGAGTAATAATTAACCTAAATGCGGCATAATGATCAAATATTCATGGGATACCTTTATTTATAATGCAAACAAGCTGAAAATGCTTTTGCTCTTGTTCAATGAATAATATTGTATCCTATCTTTTGTTTTTATGTATAAGACAACAGGTATTTAAATATCAATTCTGTGCAATCAAGTGTAAATATAAAATTTATATTGATAAAAAATTAAAATTAAAATTAATCTTATTTTATATTAACACTAAAAATTCAGTTCAAATCAAAGTATAAAGATGATGAATTCATAGTGTGTATTTATTTTATTAAAATTTTTCACAAAGAGTAATTTAATTAATTTTAAAATAAAAAATAATCACGCGAAAAATATGTATAGAATAGATTTAAAACATTACAATTATCCCTAAAACTATATTTCAAGCAATTATGTATTTTTTTCTTTCCACTAATTGATTCATCGCATTATTCCGTATATAAAAGAAAGTAGAATTAATTAATAGTTTAAGAGATATTTTATGCCGGAATAAAGTAAACAATATTTCGTAAACTATTTTTTTTCAATAACTTTACCTTAATACTTTTATATACAAAATAATTAAAAGAATCGTAATATGTAAAAAAATTATATAATTCTATGAAAAAAAGCTTTATATAATATTGAAAAATTTATTTTTTTCGAATATATCATTAACATTATCTGTTCCCTTCCAAACTATTTAACTCCGAGACGGTTTTTGCTATGATGCGTAGTTTCAGAGCTAATGCTTGTAAATACTCCACCCTGTATAAACAAAAAATGTATGAATTTTTATTTATAGAAAAAAAGAAGAGAATAGCGTCAAAATAATTTTTTTATAATATCAAGATAAGGTATAAAAGATTTTTTTTTCATAACTAACATAAAAAGTCTATTGAAGACACTCGAGAAAGTCACAGTAAAATTATGCCTTCCTCGTTTAGTGATAAGAAATTATCAATGGAATCCTGTTGATGTAACGTCATTCCCCAGCCGACAACTTAAAATTTTCCAGAAGACTTGCGACCTTGCAAGACGGAAAATTTTAGATTTATTACAATTTGAAGATAAAATTCTTTTATTTTTTACAGTGAAAGCAGTAGCACGGTTTTGCGTCAACTTCTCTTTCGGAGCCTTTCGAAGCGCACATCTAGTAGTAGTAGAGTGTAATTTGCCATTATATAATTAATAGACGGAGATATTAAGCGTCAATTAATATCATGAGAACAGTCTCGTGTACAGAATACACAGGAGGATTAATATTCGATGTTAAAAATTTTTCCATACGGGATGACGCGTACTTTGCATTCCATAACTGGCACACAAATCATCTTTTATAATTAAAATGAGCTTTATGTGTTGAATGGAATGTTTTTGCCAGCTGTCGCTCTGAAACACATTTTAAATATTGCAGTCACGTCTTTCTGAAACTAATGCGGACAAATTTTGCACGGTTATAAATAATTAAAATGTATTTACAAGTATTTGTCGAAACTAGTAATATAAAAAATCGATTAATAATGTTAAAAATATATCGCAGTGTTACATAATGTTATACTAACAATAAGTGCATTAAATCATAGAATAGTATTATTCAATATTTCTGGAACTACATGAACTTTTATGTGTTGCTGAATTAAAGAAAGATATTAAGGACAGAAAATTTTATTATCATATAATAAAAATTAAACTAGAACGAATAAAAAAAGTTATACGTCACAAGTAAGAGATGTATATTAAAAAACCATTGTTTTCTCAATGTGAAAAATATCTTGAACGTTAAACTTCCGTTACACAAAATCCGCTTTTAAATTTTTATCTAAAGATTTTTCAAAACTTTTATGATATGTATTTTTCTTCTAGTGCGTTTTCTCCTCTTTGAGCCGCTTGAATCAATTTATTTTCACATAAGCAAAGTGTTAATTTAAAATTCTTTATTTTAATTCTTTGACATTGTGGAATAGTGACGAATTATTTTCTGATTATGATTTATCATTCGTAGATTGTAATGGAATGTTCTAATGACGCATATACGCACTTGCAAAGTGCTCTGAGCGATAGGACATTCGAGTAAGTGCATTCGAGATTAATGCACTTTGTCACGTTTCGCGCATTGTGCTATCCGATCCCCACGTATCCTCCCATTCACACGCTTCTCATTAATCCTCTCATTAGCAGCACTAATTTTATTTTATTATTTTTTTACACGCGCATTTTTTCACGTATTAGATCATGCAGCTTCGTCACGCGAAAATTGTGACGTAATACGTTGTTTGACAGTTACATCCCGAGTTCTCGTTATCATCGCACGCGTGCGCGATTACGTTAACAACATTGACGGTCGATTTCGCTGTCGACCAGATTGAAGCACCGTGAATTCAGCATCGCAATAATAAGACTGGTTCCCTTACTGATTTCTTCACATTTTATTGTTCGCGTTATACGATACAATGCAATCGTACAATAAAGCAATAATCTTTTGCTCCTGCGAATAAAATCAGAGTTTCCTTCCAAGAAAAATTTCAATATCTCTCACCGAAACTACATTGATAAAAGAAAAAAAAATCCTTATTTCAACTCTTCAATTCTTGCAGTTTATAAATGATTATTTTAACATTTCTTTAAATAATAATATCAACTTTTATTTTCTTAATTAAATAGTACTTTTTCTCTAGCATATGCATTTTAATTTTATGTTCTTCAATTGACTTGGATTCACGCTTCCGATAATGAGAAATTAAGCTAGTGTGTCACTATATTATTTTATTCTTCTAAATCTTACGTAAGATTCTGATATTCATAATTAAAATGATTGTGTTAAATCTCATATTTAATATATTTAATATATCATTCTTAAAATTGATTTTAGAATAAATTTAATTTATATTAATTGAACACCTAAATCTTTGTGTGACACAGTATCCCATGTCAAAAACAAATTTTCTTGAACTCTGACGTTTCAGTTGATAGAAAGGAAAAAAGGTATCGTGGCTTTTTTGACAACACAACGCGAGATTGATAATACAATGAACAGTTATGCCACAGTTGTCGTAATGTATCTCCAGCTGAAGGCATGAGTCAAGAATCGCTTATTGGCGAGGATCTCCGTGTAGGGTAAAACCGATGCCAGGCCTAGAAAAGGTAATTGCTTTTTTGCGTTGATAACTGGACCAGCTAATTGCGTATTGCAGCGATTATTGGCGAAACCAGGAGATGGCAAGAGCTTTTATCAGTCTGTGTCACGTCAGCCCTTTATTCAGCGAACTCGTCATCGGAAGAGTGGCTTCTTTTTTTTTTCTTTTTCTTGAGACCGCGAAGATTTCCCGACACGATCTGGATAATAAGGTGAGTCCCTTTGGAATGTAAGAGCTATGAACTAGCGAAATGGTGCTTTCCGATCGATACGTTGGACACGGCGGAAAATGCTGAAACGTCGGTGAACAAAACGTGTTATTCGCATAATTGATGCAACTGACAACTCCCACGTGTCACGGCGTGTTGCGCAATTTCAAATGAACATTGTATAATTAAAGCGACAACGTAAATTTTCCATTCAAATTTTCTTTAAACCCTTCCACTTGTAAATTTTTTTGTTTCGTTTATAGGACAGTTCAAATAATGTAAAACAAAAAGACAAGAATCTTTGTGTTCTTATTTAATCCGTCGTTAATCTTCTTTCGCAATTTTTCATAATCAAGCGAAGTTTTACAAACATAGTACAGTAGCGATTGCAATAAAGACTGCGATGCAGAATGCAAACAGTTGCAAATTAAAGAGAATTACGAAGATAAGTTATACGAAATGCAAACACGAAATAAATTAGGAGCATATCCGACAATTCATCGTTATATTAGGAACACTCACAATTTATACATTGTTGACACTGTTGGCAGATGGGCAAACATAATCACTTGAAAATCGTTGACGTACAAGACAATTTTCCTCGTAATCTTCCTCATTACGGTGGTTTCTATATAATGTCGCCTCATACGTCAGTGATTACCTCGTGATTATATTTGCTGAGTGTCAACAGAAACCCGACGTTTCCAATCACTCTTAATCTATCTGTTTGCGAATTATCACGAGCTATATCTCGTGATTATTTTTAATTTACTTCCAACTTTTGGAAACAGCCATTGGATGATTACATATACAATTACAGAACAAATCTAAGCGATAAATCATTTCGTTCGCTACACATTATCTCGTTGTTTTATTTTACTGGGACAGTTGCAGCTGCAGCCTCGAATCGATAAATGTTAACGATTACGATTGTTTCCATTTAAATTATAGCCCGCGGCATCGTGGATAGAGCTAGAAAATTAAATTCATCGGGATTAACGTTAATCGATGTTATATTGATGCAATATATCTCCGAAGCCATTAGCTGTATCGGTAATTCTGGTTGATTAATTTCGCACGGCGATCTTCCGTATCTGTTTCTAGATCATATATTCTCCGTTACAATACAAACAATGAGGAATTTGATTAATTACCGTTGACATTAATTGATCTTGCTCGTAATTTTCTTTAGAAACGTGTGTGCAATCGATACCGATCGATTCATTTATTCCAATTAATTCGATTCCTTCTTCCTCGCATTCAACAAGGTTGCATTGAAATTCTTGCTGCAGAGTGAAATTATAAATCGCATTCGGTTCGGAACAATTAGTCGTGCTCGCTTATTAAAATGTTGAGAAAAATTGTGTCGCGGACGTAACGACATTAAATTGCTTCCTTGTTTTGCTTTGCGCCTCTGGCACGATAATTACCGGTCTAATCGCGTTTTAAATGTCGCACTAATCGCGCACGGACTAGACGCGCATCCGGCTTGTATCCGTATCTATCGGTATCAAACTGGATGCCAATTCGCCTTTATTTTTTATCTCTGTTGAGCTTCCAAAGTTCACGAAACCCTCATTTCCTTTTGTATAATTTTCAACTTTAATTGCATTAATAATATTAACATCGAATAACGTATTAAAAATTTCTTTTAGTGTAAAAGGTTTTAAAAACTTAAAAAGGGATGAAAGAAACGAATTAAGGTGCGTAACAGCCCCTCCTTCCCCCGTATATCTGCAAAAACGCAAATCCCATCAAAAGTGAAGAAAAGTGAAGGAAATTTTTGTACGATTGCAATAGAATTTGCCACATCACTCAAGAACTAAATAAACACAGAATATTCCATAAACCGCATGTTTGCGATTTGTAATATTTATTCCGCAAAGTCCACCAACGTCAGTGAATCGATATTTTATGACTAATTTAAGGGTAATCGCCGTTTAAAGCGTCGTTATATAGATTAAGCGCGTTATCAAGGGCTCCCAGTGAAGTGACAAAGATATCACTATCAACGCGGCATCGACACGCGTGATACATTTCCGATAATTTATCGCATCTCATTGTTACGTAAAAAAATAGTCGAAGGTTTATAACACAGCTCTCACTTGGCGAAAAGATCATTTTAACGGCAGTGCGCGTATGGCATCGGTAAGTACGTTCTTTATCTTCTTTTTTTTCTCCTTCCAGCACATACATTTTGTCGTCGAAAATATACTTTTAATTCTATCGCGGCTATTATTCTCCCAAACTGCGCGTGAGGCTGTCGCAGCTATCTTCGATAAACAATAGATCGCAATTAGAGCTCACCGATACGTAATTTCTTGTTTTTTTCTTTCGTGTGTGAGAAAGTGCGGCGGGGGAAGCGAGCGATTCTTTGATTCCGTGATGGTAACAATCAAACAAGTGCAAAAAAACGAACAATTTTTCGTCATTACAATAATAATTGATCTATTCCCGTCAATTCGTTCAATCGTCATTTTTCAAAACATTTTAATCCACGATCGGTTGCGAAAGGGGGAAACCAACGGCAAAGTGCGTCAAAATCGAGTTTGTGAATCTTTTTTTATTAAAACAAATATATGTACATTTATTGACATATTAAGATTTTACATTAGTGAAAATATCTTTAACTACTGTATATATAATTAGCTTTGTGAACTAAACTGAGCCTTTCATTCCAAGAATAGTTCAGGAATAATTTTGTTTAAACAAGTGTGCTTTAATATAATTACTTATTTTAAGAAAAACCAAATATATTTTCTCTAAATATAAACAGATTTCTGTGTCGAAGAAAAAAAGAGAATTAATCTTTTAACAGATATTTTTTAGAAAAATGTGTGCCTAATGTGTGTGTTTCATAAAGCTAATAAAAAATAGTAAAAATTTTAACTGAACTGGTCTTTCATCCTTGAGAATTTACATCAATAAGCGCGTAACGTAATCGCATTTTAAAGGACATTCCTTTGCCAAGCGTGAAATTGAATTTTCCTTATTACTTTTCTTCAGTTTTATAAGCAACCCGTGCGTCTAATCGGGACGCGTGTCAGCACGCATGTGTGTAATGTAGTATCGGTTGCGGGCTGACGTCGCAGGATGCGAAGTAAATCTCGTCCTGGATTTTATTGATTTTTACGTAGACGTAAGTGGACCGAGTTAGAATAACGTCTTCGAATTATTTTGTTCCGCGTGGTTTGATCACTGGGTAAATATATTATACGACATTCCATCTCTTCGCCGTTCCGTCGCATAAGAGGAAGAAGAAAAGAAGAAAAGAAGAAAGAGAAAAAGCGAAACGGTGCTTTCAGCTAATACCGATCGATTCGTTACACGGTGTGTTTCACAGCATGAGATTGACGTCCGAAATACAGGTACATTAATCAGTAAAAGAAATGTCGCAAAATCAAACGCGGAATCGAAAAGCGTTTTGTTCGACATCGTCGTGATTGATTTCGCTTTATGGTTTAATCGATCACGCCACTCATTTGATTTAACTTAATTATTACAACGCGTTATTACAGTGCGTTATCGATTTTCCCTCGGTTTGTATTAGGGGAGAACCGGCAATAGGGGACTCATCTTCGAGTTGGGGTGATATTCTACGAGGGTAGATTTCGTCAGCCTGGTTTGCTCGCTCTGAAAACAGAGATAAATTTTTTTTGGAAAGCAACTCAACATAACTAAAGTCTGAAGATTTAATATTAAAAGCATTTTAAACATAAAAGAGATCTCGGGACAAATTATTTCCTCAGATAAATGTCTTCATTTATTATTTAGATGCTGACGCAAAATAAAAGATAAATGAGTGCATTTATCAGTATTTGCACAACTTTTTCTGCAGAGATGCATTCAAGTTAGACTCAATTAGTCGGGCGAGTTTAATATCAAAATTATGCAATTCTTTATTCTTCTTCTTCTTCTTCTTCTTCTTCTACAAAACAGAAATATAACTATCAATTCAATTTCACCGGTATTCTGCGTCACATTGCCTCATTTATTATAAAGTCTTTTATTTCTTTATTTTATTTCTTGATAAAAAGAACATATCACGAATAAATATGTGAATGCATTAGGAAAGATTAAATTATAATACTAGCTTATCTATTATTTTGGATAAATTAGTAGAACTCTTCTCTCTCCTCGCAAACATTTTGAATCAATCACGAACAGTAGATTTAGTTTAGCATGAGATCCCAAGTAAAATTTGCAAATGAATTCTTATCCATCCCCTTGTTCATTTATAATTCGATGCCAAAGGTCAAGGGCATTCCTTTCAATAAGAAAGGACTCTGAAGACCATCCTCTGCGACGACGCCGCGCGACCTTGACCATGGCGCCTCGTTTCAGGGTCTAGGTCTCGAGACGTCGGCCGTTGCATCCTCTGCATCGATCCGCGATCGAGATCGCGTTTTGCGCGAAGAGCGACAAAAGAAAAGAGTGGGAGACAGAAGTGGTAACGGGTCAGAGGAAACCGAGCGAGAAAGAGAGATCGAGAGAAAATGACCCCCACTCATGGTAACGAGAAGATAGAGGGGCGCTCTTATAAAGACTATGCCTACAGCCCTGTACCAGTGAGTTCCCCTTCGGCGGTGTGTGGTACACCCCCGGCCAGAGAATCCGTGAACATCCGCGACAGGACGTCGTTGTGCACTGACGGTCATCGCTACCCCGAAAACATGACGGAGAAGGGTTCCAAGTACGTCCAGTTCCTGGCCGCCGCGGCGGGTAAGTCCTCGTTTGTTGATAAGGGATTAAATCCTAAAGGGGAAAATAAAATTAATCCACTATCAAAACTCTGTTTTTTCATGGGAGTTTTGGATTTCTTGGAGTCCTCTTTTCAAATATGTATTTCTTCAGAATAATTCAACTTCAATGATTATGAAAAATTAGAAGCGCTGTTTAAATTATTCTCCAAATGAGATGAATAGTTGATGGATTAATTTTTTTCAAAGTATATCCATTTAATCGTTTATGCAAAAGCATTATCATAATACGTCAAAGCATTATGTCACGCATTATCATAATTTTGCTGTTATCTTCCGCTCGTTAATGAAAGCTACTGCTTCGTGCTGGTAATAGTGATCATTTAAAAAATCAATTTAATGGAATTCATAAAACGAGATTGCAGATACAATATATAAACAATACAGTGTTTAATTTTTATAATTAATTGGCTGTAGTGCTTCCTAAATTAAAAGTACGGAAAAATTTCTGTTCGTCAATGATATACTGATGTGATGAAATTATTACTGTGCTAGGACGAATAATTGCTCTCACGTTACACACAACTGAATCGATCGATCAGATGCTTGGAGGAATATTCTTCGTGTCGGTTATATTCCGGTCGTTCTGTATTTTTAATACTCGAGAAAGATCGTCAAAAGCTATCGAAATACATTTACAGTGAGGCATTAAATTTGAATTAATCTTTTTACGCAGGATTACTATTCTTTTAATCCTCCTTTAAAAGAGGAATTGGATTACATTGTACATTCATCGGCGTAGTAGAGTGCACAGGATTTAAAACGATCAGATTGGATAATAAGGCAATAAATCACACGATTTGTTTTTTTAATGGTGCACTTACTCTTTTGATATGCGAGTGACATTAATTGAAGAAAATGAAGAGGCATGATACGCGGCGGCTCGCCGGCTCTCATCACGTGTGGAGCACGCTGCGGCTGCATCTTGCACATGCGTGACGCGATCATCGATATCGCCGACATCGACATTATTTTTGAGTGTATTCCGTCCTTGTTTATTTTAAATTATTTAATAATATATAATATATTAATAAAATCTTTCAAAGTCTATTTTACTCTTCTTTTTTTTTGATGGCAGTAAATAATTTGTTAAAATAAATCAAAGAGACGAAACGAGTAAACAGCAAAACAGAATTTAATTTTAACGCTGATTATTATTTATGGTATCCCTAACAATATTATTTTATAAAACTTCATGAAAGGAGATAACAACATGATAACAAAACGATAATGTAACGGAAATATTATTTCAGGTGAACAGGTGCAGTAAAAATGCAAATATTATTGTAATACATGTGCAAAAATCTTTATTGTATTTTTATCAGTTATTCAATTTCCATTTCTTAAATTAACAAGAAACGCGATAGTTATAATGAAGCAAGGAGAAAACAACGTTTGTTTATTTCAGTATTTATCTGTTACTAGATGTGACAATAGACTTAAAATTAAAAATATATTTAAAAATACAAAAGTATAAGCTCAGTAGATTTAAATATCAATACAAACTTTCAAGGGCTAATGAGTCACGCTACACCATCGTGCTATTAACAATAAAACTATCAATTCAAAAACAAAGTCATACACTTCGTGACCTACAAGGTGGTCATCTTCAATGAACATAATAACAATTCTACGCAAAGAAATAAAATTTAAATGATTAATATATTAAATTATTAACCAGAAACGCGCATTTTTTTTAAATAATCATTTATAGAGATTTGTATTCAACGTTCGCATGCAGAGATATTGTTCAAGTCAGGTGTTACAAAATAAAATATCATTATACATTAACAAGTGTTTTGAATAGACGACATTTTGTAAGTGAT
The DNA here is from genome assembly GCA_003595255.1 of Solenopsis fugax. Classification (NCBI taxonomy): domain Eukaryota; kingdom Metazoa; phylum Arthropoda; class Insecta; order Hymenoptera; family Formicidae; genus Solenopsis; species Solenopsis fugax. Next base: position 16,839 of record QKQZ01054091.1, on the reverse strand, counting down.
AAATAAATTTAATATTATAACATAAAATTTATTGTTTAATAAGAATTTATTGTGTAAACTTTTCATTGACATTTTTTGTTTTACAATAATTTTTGCAAGAAAGAAATAAGAGCTTAACCATAAAGATGTTTAAAAAACATCCCATTATAATATAATGTTTTATTACAATGTTTTTTTTTCCCTTAACATGTAAATGACAAGAATTGCAGATTCGCGGTGCAGGAAAATAAACACGTGACTCAATTCGCTATTAAACCCGCGTGTTGCCATTATGCGGCGAGAAAGAAGAGACCAAGATAATTATTTAGTTCGATAATTCCGGTCGATCGAGCCAAGATTAGCTCGAGCTTGAGGTATTAGCATCAAATATCCACTTGGAAAGAACAGGAGGTACGATGTCGGGTTACATGCCACGATTCACGTCCATCGGCGAGTCCTTCGCATACTCGGACGACGGGAATATTAAACGATTCACATCCGGTGCTCGACCGAATTCAATCTTAACCGACAAAGATCGCAATCGGTTTAAACTACTTCCTCATTACCGGTGCAGCCGATCGAACGAGACCTCGAAGTGAGAATCCCGAGTTGGGTGAGGGACCGCTTTCGCAAGTCAATCGAATTCGTAATTAAATCAACCAGCGGCGAGCCCTTCGATTGTTCAGTAATGATCGCCAGTCGAATTGAGAGCAATCTGATTCTCAATGAAAATCAATTTTCGATTCTCCTCTAATGATGTGTGCTCCTTACTAAAATCAGAGCCAGCGAAGAGAATTTTAAAAACCGCGCTTCTACGCTATAGTTAGGATCCGCGCTCACGGATTCTTCTCTCGCGGCTGAATCATGAGGAATTATTTAAATTTTTCCGCGCGACGGTGATACGACACGCTCGGATATAAAAATTCAGATCAGCTCTGATTAGCTCTGCAATGTCAATTCGCGCGAAATCAGAAATCACGAGAGAATCCTTGAATGGAGAAACGAAAATCTCCCAGCGTCTTAGGCCTATTTGCACCAATGTAGATTAACTTCAATCTCGGTTTAACTTATTTCCTTTTTTTTTTAGTTCTTAGAACTAGAAGAAGATAGGAAGTAAGTTAAACCGAGATTAAAGTTAAGTTACATTGGCGTAAATAGGCCTTAACCACCAATTATTTATTTATGTGGAAACAGATGGATTTGATTTTTCAATTTGTTATGAATATGAAGTGGCATAACAAACCGGATATATTTGTAGCATCTACTTGTCCTCGTGTAACGTGTCCTCAAAGCTTCCGTGACGAGAGGTCGGAGTACTTCATGGCCACGTGCACGTAATACGTTTTATTAGAATACGTATATTAGCTATATTAGAATTACGATATTATATTATAATCTATCAGGCGAATGAGCAGATACTGAATACATTTATTATTTATTTGCAAAACTCGCTCCAAATGTATATTGGAATTTTTATAATGATTTTGCACGTTAGAAATGCGACGTGTTTTTAAATTCATATCAATAAATAAAAATTTGCTCTATAAAAGCTGCATTTGCGTATAATACAATTGATCAATTGATGAATTAAAAAACTCGTCTATACATTTGTCAGCCATCACTTCCGAAGATTTTTAATTAATTTATTCCGTCGTAAGTTAATGTTTTAATGTAGTAGCTACCGCGAAAGATAAATTCTGATGCGACAATGCCGTAAGAAATGTAGAATGTATTATATCATAATTGCAAATGTTGTTATCGTTATTCATTTGGAGCATTACCTATCACTTTCAAAAGTCTGATCTTCCTCAATCTTATTTGTTAAGCCGAAAAGTAGCCTTCCTTTGATAAGATACAATCTTCAACTTAACCAGAATTATCAGGCATTAGTTGGAAATCAATACTTTATCTTGCCTGTGTATACAGCTGTCAAACGTAATTAAAATCCTTCAATTTATATCGCTAAAGATTGAGTGAGCCGATTCTCATTTAAATGATTAATTTAATTTAATTAAGGCAAAATACTCTTAATATATTCATAAAAGAATTCCTACGGAAACAAGTTTGGTAATAATAGTCAAGCTTTAATAATTTTAATTAAATATTACATTTATAATTAATATAACCAAATATTTAGTAATATTTAATTATTATATTAACCCCAAACATATAATAATAGTGATTAATTGATTACCAAACACTTACTAAATATTTGCTTATATTAACTAAATATTTAATTGAAGCTATTATATTTCACTAAAGCTAATTATCATTTAAACTTGATTATTATTATAAACTTTTGTGGCTTGTATTGGCATCATTTCGTTATATTTCTGGTTTAATTCTTCCAAGCCTAATTCTTTTCAATTTTTTTAAATGTACGCGCGCGTTTAAAGAATTAAGTTTACGTTTCTTTCAAAAACATTATTATATAATAAATAATAATAGTGTTAAATAATAATAATTGTTGGAAGCGACTCGCGTATTATTCCATATATCTTCCATTTATCTTTCTACATTCCATTCCAGAAGATTTTGTTATGATTTATTTTGAATGACGTCAAATGAGTTGTTTATCTGATTATTTATTCTTATCGGCGTTCGATGACGAGATCTCGCCTATGTAAAAAAATGCAGCTTTACTATTGTTTTACAATCGATAGCCACACGATGGATATATCATTGTTGTGATATTTTTATCATATTCCCAGTTGGGATTTTTCCGAATATCGTGTTATCCGCCATTGACGCCTCTTGAGTGCGCTCGCGCACTCGTCGTTAACTATCGATTATGTTATTCTATTGCGTTGCCCTCATTTTTAATCCATTGCAATTTTCCGCGCGTGTGTCCGATACTGTTCGATGTTTCGTCGGACGCGGACGTCAATATTTGTCAGTTGACCGTGGCGCAACGTCAATGCGAATTCGATTTTGCAACGTAAATGATGATGACAATATTTATAATCGCGCGGGAAAATATACGCTACGATGTCCAGACTCTTTTTGCTATTGAGATGCAATCACGCGCTAATCTTTTAAAACGGAATCGTCACCCAGCGACCCAGCTGATCGCCGAACAATATCGTGACGACACCTAACAAATTATCGTAATTCATTAGGCGATGTCGCGATATTGTTCGGCGCTTGTGAAAGGCGGTCTGCTCTTTTTGCATTCAAAAGTGATTATATTTCCTGTTGGCTGTAATCTAAATTGCCTTATCGCAACGATAAAAGCGATTTTTATGGCCTCACTTTTCTCGATCACCGGCGTGATTGATTACTTTCCAATATTATTCCACCGTGGTCTTTTAGACCATAATACCTTGTATACAACATATGCATGCATGCATGGATATCGTTTGAAAAGTTCAAATGTACTATTTCAATAATATTTTATAATAATAATAATCTTTCAAAAGAGAATACAATAAATAATTGTAAGAATCATTTTTAACTTGACGTTTAAGTAATACATTTTTAAAAGAGCATTAGTAAATTAAATTCTACAAAAATTAAATGTCTTGGGCAAATAAATATATAAATAGGTTAATATAAATATATAAATACTCTTGAAATGCATTTCTCCATACTTTAAGTTGTCATTTTTTGATTTCATCGACGACTGACTTCCACTTTACAATTTGCGATGCACGGTGCAGCGTTTCGTAAGCGGATTTAACTGGTCTTCGACGCTTATCGGTTTTTATCGTTCGCGCAGGCCATTTTGTCACCCATTTCACGTATTTCTGTCTCACGATAATCCGGCACGCGCCATGAACGCGGCGCAAATAAAGAGGCAGGTTGTCACGTACGACAAAAAAGCGTATTACAGCCCATAGTCTACGAATGCAACTTCAACCGAGCCGACAAATAAAATTAAGACGGTTAAGGAGGATTATGCTAGTCAACGACGGATCATCGTGGCACTCTGAGTTTGACAACTTGATGCAGCATCGACATTGACTACGATATCTCATTCCGGGGCAAAGGTGCATCGATCCTTTTGCCTTTTCAGCGGCACGCCTTCGATATCGGCATTTTTATTTTGGAGTCTCACCAGAGATTACGCTGACTCGTTTTAAAATATTTAAATTTTGTTCAGTCGTGGAAAAAATGATTCAAATCTCCACTTGAAGCGCGATAAGGATAAAAATTTCACAGAATATCAATAATACATATCAATAATCACAGAACTCTAGATATTTAATTTTAATCGTATTATTTAAAATGTACAAATACATAATACGATTGTATTAATATTCACAGATGATCAGTATCGTTAATTTTTAATTGCTCGTTGAAATGAAAAATCAGTATTGCAAGTCATTATTTGTGCTGCTAGTTTCGAAACGCAATTTTAATTATCATAGATATTTACATTTTAATTATCAATAGATATTTACATTTCTATTTCTGAAAGGATAGAGAGAGAGTTTATTAAACCCATAAATTTCTATATTACATATTTATTTACAAATCCTTACCTTGAGCTTAATATAATTTCCAATTTTACAATCTCACATTTTTATTCTTGACTTTTCTTTACGTTACACTGAATTTTCATCTAAACTTTAAAACCACACGAAAAAAACAGTTTTGCTAAAATATCTAAACACTTAAATAGATTGAATTTTATTGGACCATTAAAATAATTACGTAGATCGCTCAAGAGCATAATGAGCAGTGCCAGGAAAATTTTTAACATTCTTGCAGCTCGAGAGTTCTATATAATTATTTTAATAATCTAAAATTATTTTCAGATTTATACCTAATTAAATTTTTAAATACTTTAACAAAACCATTCTTTCCGTATAAATCTCATTTCTAACATTAAAACTAAAACTAAATCTAATTCTATTCTCAAAATAACATTTAAAGTAAATTAAATTAAACTGAATGCCAAAATATTTAGTATTTGCACAACTAAAACTAAAACTAATTAATTCTAATCCTATTCTTTAATTTGCCTCTTTAGATTACAGCAGATAACAGTCTCTTTACATTCATTCATTACTTATTACATATTCGTTACTAATTAAACTGATTAACTCTTTCAATTATAACATATCTTATGTATGACACCTTTTTTATCTTCTTTTCTTTTTAATTTTATCATGTAATATTTAACGATACTATTAGACTTTCTGTTGTTTTCAAGTATCTAAAAATTTCATCTTGATTCTTCAATGATCATTTGTTCAATATTGTGATCACGTTTGTTGTTATAAACAAATTAATACCCAAGCAATGCTTTTCTACATTAAATTCATTTATGCCTGAACTATTCTAGATAAATGCACACATTTTTTAAATAAATAGATACTTTAAGAAACAAAATGTAATTTTTTGCAGATTTTTTTGCAGGTTTCAACTCTTTACAACACAATATTGAAAAAATGTAAGTTTGTACAAATACATTTAATTCTGCGATAACTTGAAAAGTTTAGGCGTTATGTATTTATGTAGGATTTTCAAGGCTGTTTATTTCAAATTTTCAATTAAAATTTAATATTTAAAATGATGGGTCTAATATAGCAAATCGAATATAATTAATTTAATAGGGTAGAACATCGTTAAATTATTTTTCATAATCAAATATAATTTTTTTAATAATTTTTTTGTAATCAGTGCGCTTAAAAATATAAAAAACCCAAATTTGAACGCATTCGAGCAAGAATATTTAATATTCAAGTATTTTGTCTGCCATATTGGATCTGCCAATTTTTATCTTTAAATTTTAAAAATCTGAAAACAGATTTGAATTCAACGACCTCAAAAACTAATAATACTATACATAATGTAAAGATTTGCCCGCTCCTCGAATTGCGTGATTAAAAAGGTCAAGCTAAAAATTCCACTGCAACTATATATAGATTTGTAATGGGCTTTAAAATTATGAGATAAATCCTTATCATAGTTGATTACGATGACAGGAAAAACGATGACAGGAATGTTAAGTCGTTCGGCAAGTGCATGATCAGCTGATGATGTAGTTGCAGAAAATGATTACCAACGGAAATTTTTCATGATCGAAAATCAGACATCGCGCCAAACGACCTATCGCTCTTTATGTCACCTCGTGGCATATTCGTGTTTTACATTGCGAAGCGATAATTTTGAGCGCGTATCTATCTGGATCTGCATATTCGCGATAATACTTTACACGAATTTAGAGATACACGATAATCGCTATCACATCATGTCAATGAAAGAATAATTTATACTAAACTCAGCGAAATTAGTAACTCTTGACAATTGTATATATATCGCGTAGGAAAAAGCCAAGAGGAAACGCAGTGGTGATAGCCCCACGCAATTAGACAACGATTAGAATCTATGACTGCAAGAGAGGTTCCACTTACATTACTTATACTTGCTTATCAAAAAAGGATATTGTTAAAATGTGCAAGCAGTTTAATATCGTACATTCCTTATAAAACAATGATTTCATAGAATATCTTTCATAGGACATCTTAGAATTCTTGAGACACTTATGAAGTTGTTCAAAAGATTTCTTGTATCTCAATTTATGTCATTTTTGGACATTGTTTTAAGAAGTCTTTTGGACACGCGTATTACCTGGATTATTTTAAAATTGGAAAGTTCTACGATAAATTATTTAAAGAAATTCACAATTTTATCTTATTACATGGAAAAAAATCAACAGAAAACGTAAAGATGATAACTTAAGACAATGATGAAGATTTGGGGATTCACGGAAGTTCTATTCGTCTCTTATTGTACTTGCGTATCAAAAAGATGTTGACCCTACTTTAGAAGAAAAAGTTGTTAACTTGACTAAATTTTTTAATTTTGTTAAATTTTTTCAGTTTAATTATTTTATTTATTTAAGTTAAATACATAAATATTTAAACTGAAGAAATTTAATCAAGTTGAAAAATTTAGTCAAGTTAACAACTTTTTCTCAGTGTAGAACATGCAAGTAAATTGATTGCGCATTCATCGGAGAATATTAATACGTCTTTTAGAACACGTTTAAAGGAATTCTCAGAATTCTTGAGACTTGTGAAGAGTACTCGCCAAAAAGACATCTTTATAATATCTTTGAGATAATTTACATCTCAATTTATGACGTCTTTAAACATTGTTTTAAGATATTTTTTAGACACGCGTGTTAACCGCGTCGTCTTAAAATTATAATTGGAAAGTTCCATGCTAAATCGTTCGAAGAAAGTTCACAAGTTTATTTCTCAATAAAGATAATTTACGTTTCCAAAGACAATGTTTTTGCTTGACTGCAAATATCTCTGTATTTAACAATTTGATATGACTGCAGCTTGATTAATTTATTATTGCAAACACAAATTTTGCTTGCGGTAATGCGATACAGTTATTTTCCTTTTGGCAATTCATTTTTTTATAATTTTGCACATATTGTTAACGATATCGTCTGGTTTATATGCCGCAAGAAATTTAAACGCTTGACTAATCGCATTTCCATTAAATATTGCGTTGTAATTGTTTGTAATTGTCCAGAACAATTTTCAATGGTAGATAAAAGCAACGCTAATGAAATTCGATAAAATAAAGCTAACTGCTTTCCGGTGGTTCATTGTTGTCAAAGCCACCGAGGATATCTCTTTTCCCGCAGCAAGGCAAAGTGCAATCCTGTGTTCGCGCCGTTAATGACAACTATAATGTTACGTTATGACAATAGCAGTTAAATTGTGTCTTCTCGATGTCACGTGCGCTTGCGGTTCTTACGACACGTTAACGCCAGTTCGATGCGTGCGATTAGTGATATAACCGCGTGATGCATCGGGAAATTACGTAAATGCGATAATTCCGTGGCGCATCGTTATAACTGCTTCGACGATTTTTCTGTATAGACTATTTCTGTACAGACTAGTTGTAATGAAGTGATAATTCAATTGACAATTCAGCGCGTAATTCAATTTATGTTTGTACTCCGTGACACCGCGTCATCCCTCTTTTCATTCGTGGTACAAAACACAAATTAAGATTCCCTATTCACAAAGATATCATCGGATAATAACGTGCTAGTTGTTAGCACTTTATTATCCTTTAACGCATTTTTTTTCCTCGAGTGTATAAATACGAAATGTATAAATGTGCCGTCCCCCTCCTATACTCATTCATGATACAAAGCATAAATTGAAATGCTTCGTTTGGTAAAAGGAACAATAGAATATCGTTGAATAACAGTATATTGATTATAAGTACGAACTTTTTTCACAATATGAAATACACATAAATATTCTTTATCACGTATGTGAGTTTTATTATAAAATAAAAGTTTATTACTCAAATTTATTACTGATGTGCAATGGATTGAAAATTTTTTTTACCAAAATCTTGTGAAGGTATATCAAGTTCACCTGCTGGACATTCCCTGCTGCGCGCTACAGTTTAAATCTCTGTAAGCTTCGAACGTGTACCGATCGCTGCTCCGTATAACCAGAAGGATCGCGGGCCTTGAATCTCACCGCATTGCCTGAAATACGCAATTATGTAAAACCTCTTTATCGCCGGAAAAACCTTCAAAGCGCGCTTTGACTCGCGTTTCGTCAGCGGAGCATTGCCGGCAAGTTATCTCGACCACTAGCATGATTGAATTGCTAATCTCGAGACGGAAACACCTTCGGAAAATCAATTTCTCGAATGTGATAAAAAATGTAATTTGAGATTTTGTTCGAAACAGATATCTCTTTTTAACATTTCTTTTCTGATGTGAAACAAAATTCCCAGCTTTAATAATTAAACATTTAAATTTAATTTAAAAAAGAGATACAGACTTTATGTTGCAATAGAACAATATAATTTAAATGTAAAAGCTAACAATTGACTAAATAAAAAACATGCAACATTTCGATATTCAGCAACATATGCTGCAGTTTTATTTTTTTATTTTTGTATCATTAATCTTATATAATTAAAACTTATAAAATAAAAACTCAAAAAGAAGTATCTTTTAAATAGAAGCATACAATAAATGCGATAATGAGTGGACGTGTATGACCATGGTTTATCTCCGCGTGTTTAAATCTACAGTTTAATATAAATTCACATTTGTAGGCTGATGTATATTTTATTAAGTCCCATTTAAGCGATAAAACAGCAATCAAAAGATGTTGTCTTTCGATATAAATGTTGTAGATTAACAATACAACGCGCTTAATTATAACGTTATTATTAAACATCTAAGGGATTTACTTGATTAAGCGCGCAAAAAAGTTATAAGAATATTTCTGTAATTATTTATCATGTTATTTTCCATTTTTATATCATGGAATTTTGTACAATCACAGGCAGTATATCTATCGTCGCGACTGGTGCTATGATGGCATGGACGAGTCCGATCCTTCCTAAATTGGCAAAGGATGGTGGACCTTTGGAATCGCCGATAAACGATGATCAAAGTACTTGGATAGCATCTCTGATGACCCTCGGTGCTATTCCTGGCAGCTTTGTGGCGGGATATCTCGGAGAAAGGTAGTGTACAAATTAGCTGTTCAATCGCACGTATAAGTGTCGCAACATAGTGATTTAACTGTGCACACTATTTCTCACAAGTTGATAATTAGAAAAAAAAACTAACCAACTAGCAAGTTATTTATCGTCATTTTGAACATTAAAATGATATTTTTTACCTCAAATCTTTTGATTTTTTAAACTTTTTGATTGTCAAAATAAGGACAACTAACGACAGCTTGCTACCTGAAAATCTTGAAGGGATGAAAAGGCGTATCAGATTTATATATTTGGCGAAAGAAACTGACTTTTCCTTTGAATTTCTATAGATTGGGACGTAAACGAACGTTGTTATCTTGTGTGGTGCCATTTTTAATTGGATGGGCACTTATCGCCACTGCAGGTCACGTTGCTCAATTGTATGTTGCTCGATTCATATTTGGAATAGCTCTGGGTTTCCCATTCACGGTTCTCCCCATGTATTGTGGTGAAATTGCCGAGGTAAGTTTATTTTGCACACGTGTACAAGTGGTACAATCATTTATATGCAGAGTTTCCCAAAATTTTGGCGTTTTTCTCTTTTTTTTCTTTAAGAGATGACGATTATTAATTGATAGAGGAAACTTACTAATACTAACATAGGCGTCCTAATATTAGACTTTATTTCTTGGAAATTAAACATTGGAATATATTAATAACAAATAAAAATATGATCTGCTTAGATAATTAAAGAAATAAATCCCATGGTTCATACATTCATGTGTATATTTCTAAATAAAATTAACATCTCAAAAGTCAAGATTAGAATAAGTATAATTAGTATTTTATTCCTATTTCTGTTCATTAAATAATATTCGTTAAATATAATATTAAAAAAAATAATATTGTTCATTATATAATAATAAATTTATTATCATTACATCTTTTCAGACTTCTATCAGGGGAGCGTTAGGCTCTTTTCTTCAGCTCTTTATCACAATCGGTTTGCTATATTCTTATGCTATTGGACCATTTGTTAGCTATACGGTCTTTTGGATTGTCTGTGGCATCCTGCCAATAATTTTCTTCGTCTGCTTCATGATAATGCCGGAGTCTCCGTACTTTCTTCTCGGCCAAGGCCGCAGAGATGAAGCGATCACATCTTTGGCGAAGCTCCGGAGCAAATCCGAAGCGGTTGTCCAGAAGGAGGCCGACGAAATACAAGTAAGTCAGCAATTTTTTCTCATAAAATCACATGTATTTTAAAAGAATCCCAGATGACCTTTTAAAATTCTAAAATTCTTAAGAATTAATTCGAATCTCAGAGAACCTCTTATTAATTTTTCGCTAAGAAATTCAAACCGTCATCGTGATATTCAGTTTTATGAGAAACTCTGTCAGAAAAATATGTGGTATAAATTGTTCTAATAAAAATTGCTAATTTCATTCGCGAGTGTTCGTGGCTTCGTTGATTTCTCGGCGAATCACTCGAGTGACAAGGTAATCGCTAATGCTACCTGCACTGCTACGAGCACGTACTCGATCATTACTAAGCGCATGTCCGAGTATATATTGTCTGTCAAGTCGCGTTAGATAAACGAGGTCGCGGCTAAGGCCGTTCCTTGATCCTAAATGACAATGTCGCACAATCGTGAGGGACGGTTATGATTGGCTTGCAAATAACATTCTTTTCTATAATGCAAAGTCTCTCATGGAACTACCAAATGTTCCCTCGGTCGTATATAAGTTAAACGATCTATGTGTTAAACGAGAAAAAGCTACGTATTTTAGCATTGAAACAATCGCAAAATATAATTGCAAAAATAAATAATAATTTAAAAGCAGAGAAATTTGAGAAAATAGCTCAGGTTGTAAGTGGACAGCAATTTTACTTCAACGTTAATTGAACTTTGTCTTTTAATGACAACTTGATCTTTTTATTATACCATTATTTCAGAATATTCTGGGAAAACTTTACCTTCCAATTTTCATTACTGCTTAATGAATTTCACTTTACAAGTCTTACTTTTGACTCTTTAGGTGATAGTCGACGAGGCTTTCAAGAATCAAGTTAGCATCTCAATCCTGTTCAAAGTGAAGGCGAACTTCAAAGCGCTGATCTACACATGTGCCTTAGTTTCCTTCCAGCAGTTTACCGGTATCAACGTTGTGCTGTTTTATATGCAGGATATCTTTGACGCTGCTGAAGGTATCGTCCCAAAGGAGCAAGCGCCAATTATTATCGGAGCAGTGCAAGTGTTAGCTTCAGCGGTAACACCCGTAGTTGTTGACAGATCAGGTAGAAAAACGCTTCTTATTTTCTCCGGCATCGGCGAGACAGTCAGTTTGGTAAGTAATCGCCCCTGTTTTTAGATTTGATCCCAAATTAATCAACTATCCATATATATTAAAATATGGTATACACTCATAAATAAAAAAAAGTTAATTTGATTTGACTTTAGAATATAATTTAATTCAATTATGAGAAGTTCATCAAACCTTCTTTGTCTTTAACAATATATTCTGTCTCATACTTTTTACAAAGATCTTCTACAAAGATGTTTCAAATAAGTATACTAAATGGAAAATATAATGAGAAATAACTTATTTCTAAGAAACCAGTTTTCAGCCATTCATAAAACATTGCAAGCGATAAGATTATTATTTATTATACAATATATACTTATTATTAGTTTGAAAACATCTTAGTTTACGGAAGATTAATGCGCGACTTAGTATTTAATATATATTGCATTGAAAATTTTACAAACTTCTCGTACCGCTCTCTTGATAAACAGCAGATTGATTCAGAAATTTGCATGAAAAGTGTGTCGAAAATTAGCGTATTCATGAAGCGATGGACGCAACTCAGTTTTCCCGTAAAGTTTGCTTCCTGTTTTATGGAACGAGTTGTAATTTTCTGTCGCCTTGCGACAGAATGATAAACCTGAGCAGTTTGTTAGAGTGAACGTGCATTGATGATTAAAATTTCAAAGGAATTTCAAGGAATTTAGATTGGAATTGTTAAAAAAAATTTTGTTAGAAGTTCAATTAAATTTAAAAAAAAAATTTATTTTAAAAAACGCAATTATCTTTTGAATCGTATTTAATCGGTGAGCATGAAATTTTACATCAGATAGCAATTAAAATTACTAAGCAAAATTTTCATTTTTATCAGCTTCTTTAATTTAATTTTACTTTTTTAAACAGAAGCCTTTTTGTAGGTATCGTGATCGTGATAAAAAATGAGAAAAATTAAAAAAGAATAAAACTTTGTAGTACATTAATCTAATATTGTCAGTTGTATCCTATAAATATGTCTTGTTGGAGATAATTTGTAGATGACTAACGCGAATTATCACGCTGATTCGTTTTCATACTATACTTATAGATTACGTGCAGATCATTAAACGCATTCTCCGGCATGCGTATTAATGATGCTTGCTAGTTGACGCCAATTATTTAAAAACGCTTTCTTTTATCATACATTTCGTCTTCAAGGAAATCATTCTCGCGAATGATTTAATTACCTGACGATCGAGCCGCGACTTGTATCGCCATTCGAAACTTGCACGATCCTCTCTGTAGATCGGATAAAGATAAACACGACGCGGTAAAAAATCCTCACGTTCGGTAAAGTCCAGAAAACGAAATAGCGAATTGTGAGGTATGCATATGCGATGTCCGTGAGACGAGGAGAAGGTTAAACATCATTATACCATACATAACGAATCATCATTACGCATTTCGATGGAATGCAACGGAATGCATCGGATGCAATTCAGTGCACACGAAGCGCGAGAACTTCCACTTGACCGTATATGCACGATTACATAATTTGCAACAGAAGGCAGACATGTATATGATAGAATATGGTGCATGTTGAAACGAGTTAAGAAAATTATAATTCTTGCATTCTGCATGAGTCCCTTTTTCCATTGCTACTATAAATTTAAGCTATTTTAGAAGATAATTTAGTACTCTGGAAATTTAATACTAATTGTCAGAAACTTTCCAAAATTAACGCGTCATCATAGAAACTTTCTAACACCGAACATGTTAAGTAAGAATTTTGGAAAGTTTCTGACAATTCTCAGAGTATTAAATTCTCAAAGTACTAAACTATCTTCCAAAATATCTTCATAATGACAATGGAAAAAGGGACTCATGAATGCAAGAATTATAATTTTCTTAACTCGTTTAACACCGAATAATTTGTCATGCAAATTTTTCACTATTAGAAAAGTTGTGTTAAATTTAATATATTGTATACCCTAAACTATCCACTTAAATTTTTTGTACCAATTTAACAATAGATGAATACGTTAGAAATTAACATAAAAATATAATATTTTGACACAATTTTAAAACATTATTATGATATTTAGTTACTTATCCATAAATTGGGTTATTTTAACATTAAAAAATATTGAATATCAACTTAATACAAAGATATTCAAATAACACATTACCTTATGTAAATTAACAAGAATAAAAATTTAACGCAAAAATTTGAAGAAGGACCAATTTTCACATAAATACAAAATATTTTTTACTCTGTACTTACATTTTGCTCTCGAACTTTTATTACGTGCTATGTTGTGTGACCGGACATTTGTTTTACAGTGTGCCCTGGGTTTGTACTTCTATCTAAAGACCGAACAGCACGCAGACGATGTGGTACAGCAGATATCCTGGCTGCCAGTGGTCGCGCTCGTCATCTTCATCGCCACGTACTGCGTGGGCTGGGGGCCGCTTCCGTGGGCAATAATGGGCGAGATGTTCGCCTCAAACGTCAAGGCTAAGGCTTCCAGTATAACGGTTTCCGTCTGCTGGCTCTTGGCCTTCTTCATCACTAAATTCTCTAAAAATCTCGATCTGGCGTTTGGCAAGCACTTAATGTTTTGGACGTTCGGGGTATTCTGCATTCTCAGTATTCTATTCACGGTGTTCTTCCTGCCTGAAACGAAAGGCAAGACTCTTCAACAAATCCAGGACGAACTCAATGGAGTGTCTTCGACTACGAATATCGAAAACGGAGCGAAGAAATGAGGAAGGAGCATTCACTTCGATTATCCTGACAAACGGTGTACTTGAACCGACAAATCGCAATATTTTGAAGAGATTAAATATTTATAAAAAATATGTAGTGTAAAGTTTTAAATCTTTATGAAATATCTAGGGATTTGACATCTTTTACAGCGGTGGGTAATCAAATAGAGTATTAAAAATGATATTATATATGCCTATTGTTCTACTGCCAAAATAGAAATATAGATAATATAAGCATAGGAATGCTCTTTAAGCTTGGACCATCAATTTCTTTCCTAATGAATCAAAGAAAAGTGGAAAATAGATCAACGAACGATGGTCCAGTAATTTTAATGAATAATCAATATTTAAGAAATTCAAACAGAATGAAAGGGGATAGATTCTATTTGTGCTCACATATGCATACAGAAGTAACTTTGGTATTTTCTACAACCAAAAATATTTTATCGTCTTCCAAATACTTTTAACACGGCACAGAACAATCGTATGTGTATATAATCGAAGTCATATCATGCATATTTATAAATACGCTCACGTTAATGATACCTCAATACATATCATTGTTCATAAACTTCGTTTTCCCAGCGTGAAGGAATTTATGACGTGCAAGTAAACGTTCCTACGTTTCCAAGCAAGTTCCTGTCTGGTCCGTGACTAAGAAACGCGATGGAACAATATGATTTCTATTTGTATTTTATCGAGACTTTCTAGTATTATGTATGCTTGCGGAGAGACGTAGCGTAAAGTACAAAAAAATCATTAAAAAATTTTACAGTGTATTTCTCGTTCACGGATGAGAGACTAGTCATTTTATAATATTTGCATGGAGAGAGAGTAATTACTAACGACACGCCGAAGATATTGATATCTAAAAGAAAATTTCATGTAGACTTGAAATGTGAAATCGTTAAAACTGCCAATAAAGAAATTGAGGAATTTATATGGCGTAAAAAGAAAGGTATGAGAAAATTTTGCTGTTTTTAATAAATATTGACAACAACGAAGCCGTCATCGATATATTTAATCATTTACAACATAATTTAAATACGTACAATATAAATCATTATATAATAATTAAACAAACAAAATAATTTTAAGAAATGAAATCCAAACTCTGTATTATTAGTGTTGATTTACGTTAATTTTCTAAGTTATATTATTTTTAAGTAATATTGTAATATTGTCTTTAATTTTAATTAAGTGATATACTACTTTTAAATGTGTGATATAAATTTTTTCTTCGAAATAACTTAATAGAGACATAACAAATTTTTAATTCAATATCATCTCAATATACTATTAAAAATTGTAATATAAAATATTTTATAAAAATAATTCTAATTATCTTTTGTAACACTGTTCTCAAAATTTATTTTGCGAAACAAAGTTTTAATATTGGAAACTGTAATTATATTGTATAAAAGTGATTCTATTGACCATACACGCTGGTTGCACACATTGATCAACGAATAAGACTTTTATAAACAAAATGTACATAGATATATTGACTAGATGTATATTAAAATAATATTTTATAAAGTATATATAGAAAAAAGCGCTCTATTATAAATGATGAATGATAATGTGTATAAGATTCTTTTTGCCTTTTGCACTAAAACAAATTTTTGTGAATGGCAAATTAAATTCGAAAACGACAAACATTATTCAAAAACAGTGTTCTACTTTACATCTACTACATATCAACTGTTTTTGGCTACGTTGTATACATATTTTAATACATAAAGACATATTTTTATATATAATTATTGTCTATAATTATAAATAAATTAAATTTTAAAGTAATGTATAAACTTGTAATTTTATGACAAGAGGCGATGAAAAATTTCTTTCCTTTCCATTTTCCCAAATCATCAAACTCACTGACAACTATTTTTTGACGTGAATATATCCTCTCTCTCTTATAAGATATATAAAAGAATAGAGAATAGAAATTAATTTAATTACAATAAGCATTTGTTTAAAAAATATTTTTTTCAAAAACTGATGTTAGCAATACAAGAGGAAACATTTTTCTTCTGTTAAAAAAAAAGAATTTTTTACTGAAATATATGATGACAGTACAAAGATATAAGAAATAAAAAATTGGTAGTATATCAGTAAAATAAAACGGCTGAATAAAGATCAGATTTCAATAAGAGATATTTATAACTGAATTTCTAAAAGTATATGAACAGAGATTTACGTTCGAAGGCAAACATTGTCTGAATTTTTTATTTGTGTCACGACTATAAATACAACGAATATGTCACAAATAAAGAATTCATTTTCGGTTCATTTATTGAACCATATCTCAAAATCAGGGTTGGGTAAGTTAATAAATTTTTTTAACTAAATTAAGTTAAAGTTGATGGCACA
>QKQZ01054090.1:0-13392 GCA_003595255.1 Solenopsis fugax | reverse complement strand
CTCCTACCCGCGATTAGAGCGAGATAACGTCGATTGCGAAAAAAAGGAGAGGCTGCGCACGCTGGCGAGAGAAGGATACAGGAGAAGAGAAAGGAGCCAGACCTCACTCCAATCTCGCGTGACATCTGTCCCTCCTGTCATGTGTCAAGCGTGTTTTGACACGCGGCCAGACAGCGCCAGGCACGTCACGGACGAGCTATTCTCACGCTAGCGCGCCACGTCTCTCCCTCTCTCTCCCTCGTCGCGCACACTCGTGCTCAGCTGGATCGCCAGATTGTCGTGGATTGTCGGATGCTGTTCGTCAATTGACGAGTTGATGGACAACATGATGATTTGTCGCGAGTTTTAAGACGCGGGCGATTCCGTTCGCTTGACCTCGAGGCAGGTTTGCAGGCATACTTTGTGAAAGCTGCGAAAAGCTATCTATATAAATCTACTCTTGATATATTCCTTTCTAATTATATTTAGAATCTATTGATTGCATTAATATAGCTTATGTCCATTCTACAATAGTGTAAATGTAGTTGTAAGTGATTGTAAAGTATTACAAGGGGCGCAGTTATTTCCATCAACATTAAATTAACTTTAATCTTGGTTTTTCTTATTCTTGGAATTAGGAAAAGATAAGAAGGAAGTTAAACTAAGATTAAAGCTTATTTACATTGGCAGAAATGGACATGCAACTGCGCTTCACAATCAGTTATGACTATGTTTACGCTATTGTAGAATGACTCTTCTGTTGAATCATTGTACAGTCTCATGTCACTGGATCTTTAAAATTGCATCACAATATGAGGAAGTCGATTCTTAGAAAAAGTTTAATTTAGAGAATTTATATTATAATTTAACCCGAATATTTGCTTGATGCTGAGTTTTACAAATTTAAATATATATAAATAAAATAAAAACAAGATAATCTAGATGTTATTCTCATATTTTCTTTGATTTATTGTACTGATTTTTGTTAAAATTTATGATTAATTAAAAGGTCTTTATCTTTACATATGTATAATGAAAATTTTAATTTTAAACTTATTACTCCAAAAATTACATAATTTATATTTTTAATAAAATTATATTATTGAATTTATGAACATATATAAAGGAATCTTTTTTATGTTTTTTACAATTTGTGTTTAACATTTAGAACAGTCGTGAATATTTACAGAAGTTTGCAGCTTTGTAAACTAAACTGATATTATTTAATCACACACGCATAATAAATAATGCATATGATAAAACTACGAGCGAGAGATATATAGTTCTCATAATCGAATTATGTATCATTATTAATATTTAGATAATATGTGGCAAACATCATATCAACAGGTGGATGGGCATTGGTGTTTGCGGTAGAAGATGTCGCTACAGGAAAAGAATATGCACTTAAGGTAAATAAATTAATTCAACATTATCCTCATTACAACTTATCTTTTGTTACATTGTACATAAGAAATATTATTAAGTATTAAAATCCTGCTATAACTGTTTATTGGTTTTATTTCGATTTTAATTGTGTTATATACATCACAGTTTTATATTAATAATTATTTTTTTTATCATTAGAGACTTATCGCCGCTGATGAAGATGCAAACAGAGTCATTATACAGGAGATAGAAACATTGAAGAGACTGTCAAATCACCCAAATATCATACAGTTCTTGTATGCTCAACGGCTGGAACGAGAGGAGCGTAAAGGATATGAGTATCTGGTCGTCACCGAGTTGTGTCCTGGCGGTACAGTAGCCGATATACTTAGAAATGTGTCCGCGAACACGCTGACTCTCGCCCAGGTGTGCAAGATAGCCTATCAAGCGACGCGTGCGGTTCATCATATGCACAGCCAGCAACCGGAACCCTTTGTGCATCGGGACATCAAACTGGAGAACTTTTTGCTCGGGAGAGATGGCATCGTGAAACTTTGTGACTTTGGTAGCGCATCGACTCAGCAGATACTACCGGATCCGTCATGGAATGCTCAAAAACGTGCCACTCTAGAGGATCAGATGGCCAAGTACACAACCCCTATGTATCGCGCCCCGGAAATGATGGATACGTGGAACAATGAGCCTATAGGGCCTCCGGTGGACTGTTGGGCCTTAGGATGTATATTGTATTCTTTAATTACATTACGGCATCCTTTCCCTGAAGGTAAGATAATTGACGATTTGCTAAATATTAAGTTAACTAGAGCGTATAGATATAATTGATAATAAATGTGAAAATAGAGGATGACTCACTACAAAAGATACGTTTAAATATCTTTTTTTGTTTTAAAGATATAGAGAGGTATATAAAATATAATTTAGATAAATTTAGGTTACTAATATGTATATGATAAACATAATTTTTTCCTAAATACCATTTTTTTTAAATTGTTAAATTAGCAATATTTCTTTTATAAAAATTAGAATTTATATATATATATATAATTTAATAGAATTTACACATATAAATAAATAAAAAATTATCATATTATTCAAATTTGAACATGTTTGCCAATTTTATTTTAACAATTTTTGTCATGCAGGTAACAAATTGGCAATCGTGAATGGCAAGTATCCACCATTACCACCCAATCCACGGTACGCGTGTCTGCATGACTTGGTGAAGGGATGTATGCAAATCTCACCTATACAAAGGCTAACGACGGCTCAGCTCTTGGAACGTCTGGCGGCAATCGCCGAGTCGAACGATTTTGATCCTAGAGAACCGCCGCGGATCGAAGTCGCGATCAAGCCGTCACCACCCCCGCGTCCAACGCCACCGCCACCATCGAGTCAAACGCCAACGTCAGTCCCTCGTACCACCGCGCCTGTAACGATGTCGCCGCCAAGACCGGCGCCTGTACAGACGGCGGTGTCCAAGGTTCCGGCTACTCAGAGCACAACTGGCCTATTCAACTCGCTGAGAGGCGGCGCCGGCAGCATCCTGCGCAACTTGAAAGATACCTCCAGCAAGGTGATGCACACTGTTCAACAGAGTATGGCCAGGACGGAACTGGATGCGAGTTATCTAACGTCGCGCATACTCATTATGCCATATCCGGCCGACGGAATCGAATCCACCTATCGAGCTAATCACGTGGAGGATGTGAGAGCCTTCCTCAATGCCAGGCATCCGCCGCCTGCCAAGATTCAGCTTTACAATCTATCTCGTGGCCGACCAAATGCCATACGGCTCCCTGGTAGGCACATAGATTGTTCGTTCGCCTATGCCACTCCGGAATCGAATGCGCCCATGCTATTCGCTCTATACCAGATCTGTCAAGATATCTATCAATATCTGAATGCTGATGTCAATCATGTGGTCGTGCTATACTGTACTGTAAGTATGTCACAATCTAAATTGCATGATGAAACGTTTGCTAAATAATTATTCCTCTGGTTTGTCTTTCTAGGACGGGTATCGAGCGAGCGCTACAGTGGCATGCACTCTGCTAATTCACTGCAGGGCCCTGACCACTGTCGAAGAGGCAATCGCCCTGTTCACGACGAGACGCTGCCAGCCGCCGCATCTACAACCCTCGGAATTACGCAGTATTAATTACATGAGTTTGCTCAGTGGCGGCCGGCCTCCACACACGAAGCCGCTGGTCCTCCGTTCCGTTATCATACAGCCGGTGCCGTTGTTCACTAGAGCAAGAGACGGTTGCCGGCCGTACATAGAGATTTACAGTAATGGTGCACTAGTCTTCACGACGAAAAAAGGTTATGAAGAGATGAAATTGTTCGGAATGATGGAGGGCAAGGTCTGCTTGATTCTGGGAGACGCGGCCGTGCGCGGTGACGTCACTCTAGTGATATCCCACGCCAGGCAGCAGCTCGGCCGTGTGATTGGCATTAAAATCGCTTCAGTGCACTTTCATACAGGCTATGTGCCCATCACCGAGAGCGCCTTGACGTTTGAGAAATGCGACTTGGACGATGCTCCCGAGATCGGGGGAAAGTTCCGCATTGTACTGAATGTCATGATAGGGGAGGAAAATTCTAAACTGTCGAGGGTACCGTCGCCGTGGGAAGCGGAGTCGTGTGTCAAGCCTGTGCCGGAGCCGCTGTTTGGTTCAACGTTAGAAATGGAGGAAACTTTAGAAAACTTCAGGACAGCTTCTCACCAGGAAGAGGTAAAAGTATTATTATTTATATATATTGTAACATTAAAGGATAGAAAAACATTGGAAAGTTGATGATTGATGTTATTATAGACTCAGAAAGTATCGTCAAACGAAACCGACAAGATCTCGCAACACGAAGCGATACCTCAACAGCCGGAACAGCCGAAGGAAGAAGAGCCAAGTAAGATCGAAGAAAACAGCTTTCAGGAGGCTGACTTGTTAAATCTCGGCATGCCGGATAATACCAATAATACCTCAAATACTCCTGCTGCCGCGGCGGCAAATCCAGGATTAGATATCTTTTCTAGTTCTAGTCAGAACGAAAGCGATCTCTTAGGTGGTTTCGGCGTGTCGGCGCCGAAGGCCGAGACCGCCAATTCGATACCCTTAATTAACAATAACGCCTCGAATGATTTACTGTTCGGACACGATAATTCCACTACAAGGAGCAATCATACTCCCAGTAACAATAATCTAAATATGAACGACCTGTTATTCGGACAGAATCAGAATAACGTTAAAGAGGTCAATGATCTGATGTTCGATCCTCTGGGTGGAGATGCCACAAGCAATCTCTTGGGGGGTTTCGCGGCGGGGAAGGCGAACACCACTAAGACTCCGAATCCCGAAGAAAATTTTCCGCGAAATGCCAGCGTTCCAAACTTCGCAGCCCAAGCTAATAAGGATCCGTTCGCTAATCTGGCCGGATCGTTGGGCGCCGGTCTCGCGGGCAGTTGGAATGGCACGCCGAAGAATTCGAATACCCCGCAGTCGGCGAGTCCAGCACCCGCGAGCACGCCAACCCATTCTAGCCCGAATACAATGCACAAAGCCAACACGACAGTCAATGAGGCCAATGGTACGAATAGCGGCGCTGCGGATGTGTTCAGCGGTAAAGCGAAGGAAAAGACGAGCGGCGATGCGTTTGAGGATCTGCTCGGTAGCCAGGGATATAATTTCTTCAGCTCGCGCAAGGCGGAGAAGGACAGTCCGAAAACAATAAATCAGATGCGAAAGGTAGAAGCGGCTAAATCGATGGATCCGGATAGATTAAAAATCGCTGAGTGGACAGAAGGCAAGAAAGGAAATTTGCGGACCCTGCTCTGCTCGATGCACACAGTCCTGTGGCCGGAGGCTGACAGGTGGCAACGTTGCGAAATGCATCAACTGGTTACGGCTGCGGACGTCAAGAAAGCTTATAGGAAAGCTTGTTTAGCTGTGCATCCGGACAAGGTACTTTAATCTCATCGAATGTCATTTTTTACATAATTCTTTTTTATTGCGTAAATATAATCGGTTTTTAAATTATTCACAAAAATATTAATATCTTTTAATTTTCCAATAAATGTTAGATAAATGAATAATAATAGCGATTTATTTTATAATTAATTATATATTAATTTAATTGCCTTATTTGACTGCTGATAAAGTCGACATTATTAAATATTAAATAATATAAACGTATTTAATACACTATTATTAACTTTATTGCTTGTTATTTAGCATTTAAATATTAATAATGTTACAACAAAGTGTACATTAAATTGAAGAGATCAATGTATTTTATATTTACTTAGGATAATTACTTTGCTATTTAAACAATTTTATAAATGTATAAGTTTTAATTTAAAAGAAACAATTTAACGCAAATTTGTTTTTGTGTTACAGCAAACGGGCACAGCAAATGAGAATATAGCAAAGTTGATTTTCATGGAGCTGAACAATGCGTGGAGCACGTTTGAGAACGATGCATCACAGCAGAACCTATTTAGCTAATTTTAATGATCGTTATCTGTTATCGAGAACCTGTCTCTGTAATTAATTTAGTTCCTAACGGAAGGGGAGCTAAGGATGGGGCGGGAATCTCGTTATCCGTGAGATAACTGCATCCATGTAACTGCATTCCGATTACGTTATTTTAGCTGTAGAGAGAAAGACAGGGTGCGAAAGAGCGAGGGAGCGAGAGAGAAAGTAAAGTCTTCAGAGGTGACAGCGAGTTCGGCGAAGCTATGCTTCGGGACACGTCTCCTTATTGTTTCAACGCCTTGTAAACCTAGTTAAAATGTCTCCAATTAAGGCAGTGCGGCGTAACGTATATATGTATATAATGCAAATGTACATTAAAAAGAGGATCCCAAATATACGAAGCTATTTTCCGGCCGAAAAGTACTTTGCACTCTTGTCCATTGAAGATTCGAGGATTGCTGTAGAGGTATTCCATACATCACGATATATTTGCTGTTATCTCAATTATAAAACAAATTGTGGCACAATAATGGTACCAAATTGATGTAGTACTATATTTTTCCGTTGCGAAATTTTATAGACTCATGTCAACATGTGCATAATTGTTGCTACAATTGTGCAATTTTATTTTCTTTGATTTAAGGCACGGTATTGCTGGTAAAATGATGCCATTACCTTAAAAAAAATTTTTTTAATGGTAATAGCCAGTTTTTAGTATATTTAATTTATGGTTTATTAATAAAAATTATGTTAATTTAATAATTTAATAGAAGCATAAAATATTATATGAAAGAAACTTAAAATTACAATATAACTTATCTCCAAATATGTGAATATATATTTTAATTTTTTTCCTTTAGCATACACAGTGTCCCAATATTTTTCAGTTTTTATTTTAACAGATTATTTTGCTATAAAATAAAACTTTTTTTAAATATAAATAAAATTTGAAGGTCATTGTTACAACTTTTTAACTTTTTAATTTTTTAACTTTAATAATTAAATCTTGAATTATTTCCAAGAATCAAAGTTCAATTAAACTTAAACGATACATTAAATGTATGAGAAAATTTTATTTTTGCCTGGAGATTTAAAATTGTGAGCAAACAAAATAAAACAAAAATTCGAATATCTAGACGTTTTTAAAGTTCCCAGTTGAACAAGTTTAAGTCTTTATATCATTTTTATTAATTTTTTTCAGCTCCTACATATAACATCATCACCCAATCAATCTCTCATAATGGTTCTAAAATTGTTATTTTCTTTACTTATATTGCTCGAAAAAAGAAGTCGAGCTGTTATCTTAAAAATACGAAATCAGGTCACAACTTTCGGGACACCTCGTATTAGGAGGTGCTCAAGAAATCCGTTCTTTTTTAATTCATAGAACACTGAGAGAGACATTTATAACGGGCGTCAGCAAAATCCACGAGTGTTAGTGGCATTGTCAGAGAGCCGTCGATATATATACGCAAGGACACTTACACGTACACGCGTACGAAGGGAGACAGGCGCAATACATGGAGTATGCCACGAGCGCGCTCGTGTGGACCACAGGATGCCACAGGGGTGAAATTTAAAGGGAGGGGCTGCTCTCGCGAAAATGGCCGTTACGCACGGGGTAGATCGTCCGGGGGTGGACGTGGAGTAACGTGGTGGCTCATCGTCCGTGTCCACCGCGCCGACCAATTGACCGAGTGCCTCGCGACGATTGACACGGTTTACCCGATCGACGGCTATTATGCGACGGTGGCCGAAAAGCGATCCCTGCTCTGCTCTTCTTAAACCCCCACCAGACGCACGACCTTCTATCCCTTCCGTTAAGAGGTAAGGTCGTCTCTGTTTTGTGCATCCGCGAAACGCGCTTACGGATTACAATTTTTAGAATGTAATTTCAAATCTTTCCCCTTCGAGGTGCGTGCACATTGTGACGCGAAATTATGTATCCGTTCGTGCCAAAAAAGTTATCTTGACACTTGCAAAAAAAAAGTGGAACAGGGTAACTACCCTTGGCAGGTGAAAGAGATTTATTATAAATCTTTTATATATCCATTGTTAATAAATTATTGTTATGGGAAGTGGGGGGGGGTCGCGTTTTCTTCATAATACTTCAGAATTTCATAATATAAAAGTGGAATTTTTTTTACACATTTATTTATAACAGTATAAGATATATAATTATAAGTAATCTTGTACTGAAAGAATTCTTTATGAAGTATAATTTGAGAATAATTTAAGAGCAATTATACATTATATGCACGATAATATTAGCGAAATGCTAACGAATATTTATTAATAGAAACTTATCTGCCACATGTATTAATGATATATTAATGGCACGCATTAAAATAATTAAAAATTATTAAAATTACAATTTCTCAAAACAATATTATTTCTTACAGATTAGGCCCACGCTTCAGCAATGTACATCAAAAAAGCTAAATAGAAAAAGAGGAAGGGGAGTATAAGGAAAAACTGAGGAAGATGCCTGGCTCCTATACAAGAGTTGTAATTCTCCTCTTGTTAGGGACATCTGTGTCAGTGTCCGGTACCGCGGATGCTGCCAAGTCTCTTAGAGCGGCGAAGGCTAGGCTCAGATCGTCTTACGCATCGTGGAGGATAGTGGTATGTTTAACTCAGCCTCAGACTCCTTTCAAGGCAGACGTACAGAAAGCATGGGAGGATGTGAGACTGGAATCTTTTCACGCGGACATGGATGTGTCATATATAGAAACAAGGATGGCACCCATGACGGATTCCTTGTTATACCCCTTGTCAGTGTTAAACAAATTTTGTACAGACATCGAAGGCGGAAAAACAGTATTAAGCCTTATTATAGGGGGAGGATCGGCAGCCAGATTTCTCGTTACGGCTGCCGCCGCCTTGAACCTTCCAGCTCTGTGGTTGCCGTTCACGCACAGAGACTTCCTTCGTCAGGTATATATCCACATTTACAAAATTCGGTCGCTTGTATCATTAGTTCTACAAAACAAAAATACATTTTTCTTTATATCACGATAGCGATTATCAAATTCTATGGCGCAGAACGCATTTGATTACATAATGGAATGATGTTTTGCGATGTAAAAATTTAAGCTATTACTTTTCGTACAGGGAAATGTTGGCCGGTTTGAGAACCGCATAGGTTCGAGCCCCAAAGAGGTCGGAGCGGCAGCTGCCGCCTTAATGAATCGGGCTAACTGGCATGCGTTCACCCTCCTCATCGATACTACCCTCCTCTCCATTACACATCTTCTACAAACGAATCAGCCGACATTGACACCTCGCGCGATTATATACCTTCCGACAAATGATAGAACGTTAAGATTGAGGCTGAGGCGAGTAGCTGAAGAGAACGGCAGCGGCGGGATTGTAGTGATGGCTTGCGACCTGAGCAACGCCCGAAAAATCCTCGGTGCGGCGGGCAAGTTCGAGATGCTCTCAGGCAGATTCTTGTGGCTCTGGTTGGATCTCAAAGCGGAGCTGCGACCGAACGAGCCCAACATCATCAGCTCGCACCTCCTTCATAGTTCGCGTTTCGCCATTGCAGCTAACGAGAATTCACCATTATTAGAACGAACGACGAATCTCGCATCCGAGGATAAGCCACTGCCGCCGCTGAATCCACTACCGAGTCTGGCCAACGATATACATCGGCTACAAGAATATAGATGGCACGATGAAAAGATCTTAACTAAGAGGGAGGATAAGGGCTTTAATTTTGAGGACGAGGAAGATGTCGTGCGACTCGCGAGTGATAAAGAGCTCAATTCCAAAAGTTTCATGCCGATCGGGATGCTCGCGCTTAGACCATCCGGCATCAAGATAATGAGTGGCGACACCATACTGACCAGAATGTTGAGAGAAACCTCGCAGGCATTAGATGAAACATTTTTGGAAACAAAACCGAGATTGAGTCGTATGCGCGAACTGCAACTTAAAGAACACTTCGTTCCGGAATGCTTCCCGGATCCTAATGCTAAATTCATGACGAGCGACGCGAGGGAGAACGTATCCGCAACCCTGACGAATAAATTGAGGAAATCCATGGGACAAATCTCCAAGGACAAGGCAGAGTTCCAGTTACTGAATTTGCAAGCCGTCAGGTTTCCTGGGAATAAGACTCAATTGAGGTTTAACTCGATCTTAAGATATTCATATCTATCGCTAGAAGGTGGAATAATCGATGTCATCAATGTTTAACAGGTGGACCAAGGTCGGCACTATCAAGGGAGGCAGGGAAGTTCGCTTAGATACCATAATCTGGCCAGGTGGCGGCATTATGCCAGCATATCTCGAACAGGGTGGCGAGAAGATTGGGATGCCGATTTATCGCATCGTGACCGCGATGGCGTCGCCATTCACCATGGTTACGAGTTTGCAGGAGGGTTTCTGTGGCGGTCTCACCTGCCAACAAGGTAACACCGTGGTGTGCTGCTACGGCCTGAGTATGGACCTGCTGACTTTAGTGGCGCGCGAACTTGGGTTCCGTTTTAATCTGTACCTGGTGGAGGACGGGCTATTTGGTAAACAGAACAACCGAAATGGCACTTGGAACGGTGTGATGGGTGAGCTGGTGTCCGGCCGGGCGCAGATGGCGTTTGCGGCCTTGAGTGTATCCACCCATCGTACCAAGGTGGTGGAGTTCACCACGCCATACTACTTCAGCGGTGTGAGCTTTCTCACTGCGCCGCAGCTACGTTCCGAGATACCGCTGTTTGCGTTTCTGTTTCCGTTCAGCACGGAGTTATGGATCGCCGTATTCACATCGCTGAATTTCACCGCCATCGCCGTCGCGCTCTACGAATGGTTCAGCCCGTTCGGCCTGAATCCCTGGGGCAGGCAGCGTAGTAAGAACTTCTCCATCGCCTCCGCGCTATGGGTGATGTGGGGCCTCCTGTGTGGCCATCTCGTGGCCTTCAAGGCGCCAAAATCGTGGCCTAACAAGTTCCTCATCAACATTTGGGGTGGCTTTTCCGTTATCTTCGTGGCCTCGTACACAGCTAACATAGCCGCCCTTATCGCCGGTCTCTTTTTTCACTCTTCAGTGAGCAATTATCATGATAAAAGCGTGAGTATCTTAACTCTTTATAAATACGCAAATGTTTACAAAGAAGTTAATGTAAGAAAAAATAAAAGAAAAAAAAATTTTATACATTAAGTCTTTCTCAATATAATTATTTTCTGTCAATTATTTCATAATAATTATTTATTGAATTATCTATTATATTTATGAATAAAACAGTTTCGGAGTTTAAATACATAAAAGGAAAATATTTTGTTTTAGTATCTAATTTTCAGTCATAGATTTAAGACTTTTAAATGCACTATGTTTTTTTTACAGCTGTTGTCACAAAGAGTTGGTGCACCGAGAGCTTCCGCGGCTGATTATTACGTGCAAAAAGCGAATCCGCAATTATGGTCCCATATGGCTCGATATTCCTTGTCAGATGTTGCCGAAGGCGTGGAAAGACTGAGAAATGGCACCCTGGACATCCTGATCGCGGACACGCCGATTTTGGATTATTACCGGGCGACTGACAACGGTTGCCGCTTGCAGAAGATTGGCGATACTATCAACGAGGACACTTATGCAATTGCGCTTACGAGAGGACATCCGATGAAGGAAAGCATATCCAAAGTTATAGCGAATTACACAAGCAACGGGATGCTTGATGCGCTGCAGGAAAAATGGTAAGTGATGCGCAAAAATAAGTGCGAAAAAATTGGATAATCGATATCGGTTCGCGTGCGAACTTTCTTTTTATTTGAGCGATAACGGGAGCGTGATAATTACGTTAGACGAAAATACATTAAGTGATAAATAAAGTCCGACGCGCAGAATATGTGAACTGCACGAGAAAAATATAAGCAAGTATGTTGTTTATTCCATCAAAAACTCATGTCAAGTAAAATCAATTTACTTGGAAAATTGCATGTGTGCTTACACGTGCAAATATTTTATTATATACATTAAATATCTAACATAAATAATATATCTATTAATTTTGTATATTTTATACATTTTTTATATAACAATGATATCGTTAGTATACAAAAAAAAACATATTAAAATCAGTGAGGTAAACACTTTATATAAAGCGAGCTAATTCCAGGTATGGCGATCTACCTTGTCTGAACGGTCGACCAGGGATGGGCGCGGCTTTAGATACCGAGCCGGGTGGTCAACCCAGGCCGCTGGGAGTCGCATCCGTGGCTGGGGTGTTCTGCTTGCTCGGGATGGGCGTAGTGCTGGGTACCATTATACTAGTGGGAGAACATCTCTTCTACAAGTATACGCTACCACGATTGCGGCACAGACCGGAGGATTCCATCTGGCGTAGCCGCAATGTCATGTTCTTCTCGCAGAAATTATACAGGTTTATCAACTGTGTGGAGCTGGTTTCGCCGCATCACGCCGCTCGCGAATTGGTGCACACAGTGCGACAGGGCCAGATCGCCTCACTCTTCCAGAAGAGCGTCAAACGAGTGCGTATCTTCGATTTTTTAAATGGTCCACAAGTTCACGGATTGAATCTCGATAATATAAAAAGACTGAAATAAGTATTGAAAAACTTCGAGATATAATAGTTGTTTTTTTTTNTTTTTTTTTTTTAGAAGCATGTCTATTTTATGAGATTTGTTTGCGAACTGATGGACGATATGTATATACTTCGATTTCTAAATATCTACAATGTTTCCATGTTCTAGAAGGAACATGAACAACGTCGTAGACGTAAGAGCAAAGCGCAGTTCTTCGAGATGATTCAAGAAATTCGAAGGTAAGGGAAATAATTTTTTCCTATGTCGAAAAATCAAAACCTAATATTTTTTCATAATCTATTACATCAGAATAATAGGCAACAGTATTAGAGTGAAAGAAAAATTACTGAATATTAACTATCTTTCAGAGTACAACAGGAAGAGAAGATCGAAACAGTACCCGAGGAGCCTGAAGCCACCAAGACAGTGAAAAAAGATGAGAAACTGGGAAAAGGTAGAGAGAGGAGTCGTAGCAAGAGCCCGTTGATGCCTCGAAGCCCCAAGCGATCGGAGAAGAGCAGGAGCTCGACGAACTTATCGGCGTCTCGTCTCGGATTGTCACCGGTGAGTCTCGATGCGCCGATGAAGCCGTGCGAGTTCACGCTCAGCAACACCAATTTGCGTGCGAGGAGCCCGTTAGAAACGGTAGGCCGTAGACTGAGCCATGGAGACGGCGGTTCGCCGCCGCCACATCTCGGCTCTTCTCACTTCGGCGGCAGTGCCAATTTGCGCCCGTTAGCACCTACCAGAAGCGATTCAACCGGCGGTGGCACGCCGACCGTTCGTCGTGATTCCGCCGCCGGAGGTGGCGGCATACCGACACCGAGATACTGTCGCAGCCCGGCCAAGCGGGGTCAATCCTTCCCGGTGTTTGCCACTCTGAGACCGCCGCACTCGGCTGGTTACCAGGCGTCCAGGAGCCCGCTGTTGTCACCGAACAGCGAACTCACGTCCGCCATTGGGAGGAAATTGTCGCGCGAGTGGGGCT
>QKQZ01054089.1:961-21937 GCA_003595255.1 Solenopsis fugax | reverse complement strand
TAATACATGAAACTTTATAAAGGGAGAGTATATATACAGTAAAATATGATGTCGCATTACTTCCCAAAATACTTTTGCCGCATACAAAATGTTTACTAAATTGAAATTGTCACTGTAACATTGCCATTATTCGTTTTAACAAGTGTGACTCATATAAAAATAAAATATTAAGTCACATATAAGCGGTAGTGAATGGTTCGATTTAAAATGAACTTGTATCTAATAAATATGCAGCAAATACATTTCGATTGATCTATTAACAATGTATGTAATTTAATAAAGATAAAAACAAATAATATTATTATGATTGATTGCCATATGTTAACGGAAAATGTGAAAAATGCACTTTTCTGAGTGAATGATATAATCCGTGGAAAAATTTATGCGTGCTTAAAATCTATAGAGAACACATCCCAAATGTTGTTAAAGCAGTAATTATGAGAACAGTATTTTGAAATTCATTTATCTAAATTAATGGGTTATTTGGAACAATCTTGGTTAATTAACTCTTTGTTTTCTTTCCTCTTCTTTTTTAATCTGAGTGAACACGCATTTTTATCGATCACTGTACACGCGTTTTTGTCGAGGCTTACTTCAATAGTTGGAACTATTCAAATGGGCATAATTTAACTTAGAAGTTGTCGGGTACAGATTCCTATCACTTAATCAAATATTTTAGAAACTTATTCCTAATTAATTCTTTGGTTTGTAAATGCTATTTAAAAAATATTATTTACTTAAAAATTATTCAACACTATTACACTCGGTAAGTACATCGTTCATAAAATTTCATTTTTGAAACACTCTCTACAATAATGATAAATAATGCAATATTGTCGTAATATTATGAATATTAAATATAATATTGATATAATATATTATACAATATAATTTAAATAAGTATTGTTGCTCTACAAATGCGGATAAAGCAGATAAAAATTTGCTGTAATACTTTCACAGAAATATTTGTAATTAAGTACGTTAATTATAAGTTACAAAGATAGAAAGGTATAACATAAAAAGAGAGCGCGTCATGAAAAATAAATCATTGATATTCTATTTATTAGAATGTTAACATATTGATCAAATAGGAATCCACCCGACTACTGCCCAGTTAAAGTTAGATTGGATATCGACGCTAGTTTAGAAATGAGGTGTATCGTGTTGTTTGTTTCGTATGATGAAAGACTACAAAACTTATTCCTAGAATATATGAGGTTCGATAATCGACGGTACAATCGCGAAGAGTCATTACTCATCAAGAAATAAGATCTGGCAAGACTTCAGCGTTCTTGCACCGTCGGTTACGTCAAACGCTCTCGCTTGTTCTGCGTAGAAATATTTCACTATACAAATTAATCTATGCTAAGGCTGTATGCCTTTTTTTGTTCTACGGCTTTCTGCGTATCATTTATTTCGACGTCGGCTCGCGGATAACTTATAGCCACTAAAAAAAATCGTGATATGAATTTTTTTTACTTAAGCAGCTAGACCTGCGTCCTTAGCCATACTGTAGAAAGAGCTAGATGGATTGCGAAGTAGCACTTCCGGAGAATCATATTCGACGATCAGACCTTTGTCTAGTACAATCACTCTGAAACATTATTAATATACGTAGTTTGTAATATACGTCAAAAATAGAAAATAGTTTTACGATTGTATCATGATTCATGCATAAAATTTGTTTAATATAATAGAAACTAAAATAAAGGCAATCGCCCAAACTTCCACTGTAATACACAATGTAGCACGTTTTGATGTGATCTGACATTAAGAGTACATTCGTTACTAGGGCAATTATTTCAAACAGCTTTTAAATTTATTGTAACTCGGAAATAAAAGATCTAAACGATTTGCATTTATTTATTTTCATCATGACTTATTTTTTTTCTTCATTTATTCTTGAATCTTTGATTTGTAATTAAAAAATACAATTATTTTATTTCGATTTTTATTTTAAAATATTTATATTTATATATGACTGCAGTTTTTTATTTAAAACACAATTAAAGTAAAATTTAAAAAAAATGAGATAAGAATTAGATTATTATCTAATTGTCTTGAAAAGATATTTAATCACATATAAGCCACTACGACTTTCGTTCAACCCATAACTTGAAACATACCTGTCAGAATCTAAAATAGTGTTGAGCCTGTGGGCTATTGTAAGAACTGTACAATCCTTAAATTCTTGGCGGATGGTAGTCTGAATTAAATCGTCTGTTTCTAAATCAACCGCGGCTGTCGCCTCATCCAATATGAGAACTTTCGTTTTCCTAAGTAATGCTCTCGCCAAACAGATCAACTGTCGTTGCCCTACGCTCAAATTCTCTCCACCTTCAGTGACCTCATGTGAAAGAGCGCTTGGCAAATCTGAAAAAAAAAAATATATATATACTAGATTCTTCGAGAGTACGATTTCCGAGATTTTTAAATAGAAGATCATAAGACCGCTCATACTTTTTACAAATGATTTCAAATGAGCGTGCTCCAACGCTCTCCAGACTGCCTCATCGGAATAGTAATCAAAGGGATCCAGATTCATCCTTAGAGTTCCTGAGAACAATACGGGATCCTGAGGAATAATGGTCAATCTCGAGCGCAAATCGTGAAGGCCCAGCTTCGAAATATCGACGTCGTCGATCAAGATCTTCCCGTGAGCCGCCTCGATTATTCTGAAGAGCGCCAATGTCAGGGACGACTTTCCGGCGCCGGTTCTGCCCACTATGCCGATCTTCTCGCTGCCGAGGACGCTGAACGTCAAGCCGTTCAGCACGAGATCCAATCCCTCTCTGTAGCGTACTTTGAAGTCCTTGAAGTCGACGCGACCGTGCTTAGGCCACTCTTTCGAAGGCATATACTCTGCGTTTTTCCACGACGCCTCTTGCGCGGTCTCGCCGTACTCCTTTATTCTCTCTACCGCGACGATATTCGTTTCAACGTCGGACGTCATGCGTACCAGCCAGTTTAAGGTCTGGGTAATCTGTAGCAAACGGAACATGAATTCTCATACACGAATACAAAACAAATATGTAAATATTATCCGCCCATAGCAAGCGTTTTAAACACTTTTAATATTTTGACTTAGTTTTATCATAGAGAGACGTTCTAGCGACATGATAAAAAATATCACATTGCATATAATGTTATAAAATATTGTATATATATAATTTATCAATTATATCTTACTTGTAAGGCATAGCTGACCGATAGACCAACAAGTCCTGAACTCATAGTATCTCTACCTAAAACAGCGAACAGAGCTGCGAAAAATATAATTAAATTTCCAACCATCTCTAATCTCACGGCCAGCCATCTGCAACACATGCGTTTCAGTTAAGGTTTAGGAATAGAAAAATGTAATTATGTCATCTTTTAGATATATACCTGTTTGCAATAATGCTAGGAAAGTAACACACTTGATTGAAATCCACTCTATTTTCAGATTCATGGATAAATTGTTCTTGCACGCCATACGCTCTAATTATTTGTGCACCTAAATGATAGATATTTTTAAGAATGTAAACGTTTGTTAATAAATGAAATATTATAGGACATGCAATATACAGCTTTAAACATACCAGTCACCGATTCACTGAAATGCGAATATATAGGAGATCTCGACACGGACTCTAATCGTTTTAATTGGCGCGACGTGGCAACGTAAAAACGTTGAATAAAGTAATAAATCGCGCCTATTGGCAGTATCACCGCGATAAATATAGGTGTACTGTAGCTTATGACAACGAGAGTAGCTATTACCTGCAATGCATATCAGCCATTAACAACATTGAAAATATTCATTAATTTCATAAGAAACTAGCGACATAGAGAAACTAGAAACATAAAGAACGCTCAAGATGTTAATATTACCCTACTGTGTATAAATTAATCAAAACAGGAGGAGAAGATCTGTGTATGAAAAAAATACATATATAAATAAATGAACGCAAAGTTGTGATCGAACGAATCAGCTTCATAAGATAGTATAAATAAAAAAAATGACTGATACTTATATGATTTTCATGCAGAAAATTCTATTGAATAAAGTGCTCATATCTCTTCCGGAAAACAGTTGTTTGTACAAAAAGAAAGGCAAGATTGATTTCATAGGCCCACCAACATGTACCATGAATATGATTATCGCTGTGCATAATAGACAAGGACATGTAAGCAATGTACATAAGCATGGACATATTAGCGTCAAGATATACTTAAGTTTCTTTCAAGATATACTTAAGTTTCTTTTAAGATATACTTAAGTTTCTTTTAAGACAAACTCGACACTACTAAAGTACTCTTTTTACTCCGGTACAGATAGTTCATCAACTGCAGTCGTTCTACAAGGACGGACACAATTATACATGGACTGGCGGACTCTACGGACACATTTAATTGCGTTCCAAATGTATTCTCTATAAAAGTTTGCAAAGCTACATATGGGGATTTGTACCCCGTCCAAAGTGTCCAACGTATACAATAATATACCAAATACCACCATTATTCAGGCACCTCTCAACAAACACAAATTATACATATATCCGAGAATATCTGGTTCGCAGTCTAAGGAGGTGTAAGCAAAATTCTTCGGCAGAAAGATGATGGTACTCAAACTGCGAGGGGGTCGAGAAGATACGGGGAAAGCAATAAGATAAGAGATCCCAACCGGTATTGTCAAAAGGCACGCTGCGAAAGAAATTACCTCGAACAAGCAATAGATGGTATCAGAAATTTGTGGGGGAAGAGATGTATCCAGTACGTCCACGTCTTTAGCAAACCTGGAGATAATACGACCAATAGGAGTCGTATCAAAGAAGGTCAATGGGGCACGCATCACAGCACGCAGCATCACTATGTGCATCTGGCGAGCAGCCAACCAACAACCCAGCTGCGGTGCCAAATCGCAGAAAAAGCTCGCGATCGCTACAACATCAGACATGGATGATTTTCATTGTAATCGCACCTGATACAGTTCGCGCGATTCGTTCGGAAAACAGCAACAAATTAACGAAAACTTATCTCATAAGCAATGTGTTATACATTAGACGAAACGATTACACTAAAAATAGACATTTTGACATTAGACTTTTGACACTAGATTTAAACACGCGTTTTATTTCTCTTTTCAACGCGGACGAATAATTGCTGTTTAAATCGCATTTTATCTTTCTCTTTTCGTAATGCTGCACGATATTCAAATGCATCATGGACTCTTAAACTACCGCTTTCTGGTCTTATGTTATGCGAAGATGTGGAGTTTGCTGTGTGGCATACCAGACAGGGTATATATAGCAATAGGATATATAAATAAATCACACGTTCCCAGAAGGCAGAATCGTAATTAGGAGGATGTTATACAAGCAAGTGATAGAGTAATAAGCGTTATCAAGCACAAGCAAGACCAAATTTCTGTACACGAATATTACTGGTATAATTGTGTCCATTCCCTGAATAAATACTACACTATGGTTGCACTATGATTTATATACAGTAATTGTACAAATTGTCATGACGGCAGTCGTGAGGCAAGTTAAAATTAACAATAACATTCTCAAACGGTAACTAAAAAAAAACTCAATGTATAAAAAAAATTCAATACGAAAAGAAAGAACAATTATAGAGTTTGTTAGGCGATGTAAGAGAATGATAATGATTTGATAAAGCCAAGTTCCGTCTTAAACGATATTAAAGCAAATCGTGAAAAATCGAAATCGTCGATGATCGTCACTCTTAAGCGTTTCCTAAATCGTTGGATCCAAACACGTATATTGACAGTATAAACGAAAATGAACATCATCAACGATACTAACATCATTTCCCAAAAAAGTCCAACAGGAATACCCGGACTAATTACATTTTATTCCGTTTCTGACATGACTAAGGCAATTGCCATAAACCATAATCAATGCTCAATCAATTTTACGACATTATGCAATGCGACTGGACGACACAATATAAAATCTGGCAGAAGCATTCTCATGAATCACCCTTTCGTAAGATAAATCCCAAACATAAGAGCTGAGCGAACTGTTTAACCCAGAAAAGGTACGATTCGTTAATACGACTTTGCGTGTTTCAGTTATATCTTCGGTTAAATCGTAATAGACAGCCGGATCAGGACTTATCGATCTCATACATTTTTTTTCAAATTTTTTCTATCAGTGTTTTATTCCAGATAAAATACGCTCGAAAAAAAAACGGATATCGTTAACAGGAACGTATCTTTTGATGAATTTAAAGAAAAATAAAATTAAGGAAAAAAGCAGCTATTTAAACTGTAGCTGTTACCTGACCGGCTGAACGCAAAACGCACGGGTAAGCTGCTCAATCAAATGCTGTTCGAGCCAGGCAAGCAGCATCGAGGATATTTCTTACCATGTCCTTTTATGCTTGTTGATCCTCCGTGCTCTGCTGATTGCCAGCAACTTCTTACACGAATCAAGTAGCGTACCCGTGCCCGTATACGCTTAGCCGGCAAGCGCTAAGAAAGTCCAAGCTTCGTTATCAAAATAATGCTACATTCAAATTATCACGACAGTCGTGAGACAAGTTAAAATCAAAAATAACGTTCTCAAACAGTAACTGAAAAAAGTCGTGAACAGTCAAGTTCGAATTCGGCAGAATATAACGTTCCTACTGCTGAGAATCCACATTTTGTACTCTTTGCATCTATAAATGTTTTTACTTCACATTTATAAGTCCCATCGTTTAAATTAATTTCAATGTAAAATCTATTAACATATAAAGTAACGTAAATTACTGATGGAACATAAATCACTTAACAGAATAATAAAAAATACAAGAATATGTCATGCAAAGTATCAACATTTCAAAGCAAATTTAAATATAAATTAAAACCAAGAAAAGAAAGAAGGGAGATATCAATCTATCTAGCAATCTATCAAGTATCGCTCGACAATTAAGAAACGTAATATTAATTCATAACAACTGTCACAAAGATCATTACTTATACAGTACAAGGCGTAGTTATATGAGAATATCATACCGAAAAGAGGCAAGTGAGCCAAGAACGCAGAATCATCGGTAGGATATTGTCAATAACGTCAATGTCTTTACCAAGCCGACTAAGAATTCGGCCGATCGGAGTTGTGTCAAAGAATGACATTGGGTTGCGAAGAACGTGTTGCAGCGTACTCTCGAAGATACGCCTAGAAGCGATTACCGTCCCTCTAGCCAGGAATAGCGCCATTGCGAATACCGTCACGCCTACAACGATCGGTAATCAACTTTGATTTATCGGGTTAAAAAAAAAGACAGTTTTTACACATCAGAACATTTGCGTCCGCGAATTACATCGGATATAATCGAATTTTCTTGCGAGTGAGTAAGAGAAAGTTATTTAAAGCTCTACGATCGGCAATGTTTATTTTCATTAGTTGCTCATCACCTGTGATTTCATCTAAACGTCATATATGCAAGTTCCTCACTGCAGTCACACATGAATTGAGGTGCACATAATCAAAGAGAAATGCAATAAATATAAATATAAATATAAATATAAATATAAATAATAAATGTGTATGGAGAGAGAAATGAAGCGCGAGTAATGTACGATGATAAAACGAGAAGATAAGAGAAGTGGTAAAGAAGTGGCATTTTGTATGATTGCACTGTGAGGAGAGAAACACACAGTGTCGCGATTACAAACATGCAATTATGTTGGCTCGTTAATTAATTGAGCGTTCATTAATAACGCGCATGCTTCTGATAGTCGTCTACTGATCATTAATTAGCATTAATGAATAATAGAGACTGCGAGAAGACCGGAAGTTCTCATCGTTATGTAATTAATTGTATGTGATATTATGTACCGATTGGTGGACCAGTGATTCTGCTAAACATTAATTTGTATAGTGTTTGCATACAGAAATTAAAACTAAAACTCTCGCATACCGATGCTAGACACATCAATGAAGCCCTAAGAATATGAGGTAGAACGTTGTCTATTACGTCAACATCCTTCCCAAAACGGTTTAATATTCTGCCGGTCGGCGTAGTGTCAAAGAATCCTAAAGGTGATCGTAGAATGTTGAACAACATGTCATAATGCAGTACTCTACTGCTCCGTAGACCGCCGATAATCAATGTTATCTGCGACACCATTACAAAAAAGGCTGAAATTTAATTTAAAGTAAACATAGCATCCTCATGTGTGTTAGGGAAAAAAAAATTTTTTTACTACTCGCTCGCAATTCTACAAAAAAAAAAAACTCTTTCACACTTTGTATCACTTTGTTCTGGCTAATGTTCAAATTGACTTGTTAATGCGCACTGTTAAATTTGGACGTTGCAAAAGAAAACTGCCTTTATATAAGAGATGCAATTAGTCTTAGTCGTTTTATTTAGACATGTAATTACGCTAACATAGCTGGCGTTAGTCATTAGCGATAACAATAAGTTAATAACAAAACCAAGCGAAATTGGGTTAAACTATCGTGGCTCGAGATGGAGAAAAATTTGCGACACATGCGAGATACTAATGCTCGCATTCTCATCGCGCATTAGCGCTAAATGTAATTGTGCGATTCCACGTATTGCTCGATACAAAATTCAATGTACGATATAGAGATGTATTTAATATAAATGTACAATAGGAGAAATATTTTATATATAGAAGTACTGTATTATATAAAGCAGTGTCACATTAGCATTTAAAAGCTTGACTTCTTAGGTTGAATCATTAACTACGTTGATGGTCATTATTATACTCTGC
The DNA here is from genome assembly GCA_003595255.1 of Solenopsis fugax. Classification (NCBI taxonomy): domain Eukaryota; kingdom Metazoa; phylum Arthropoda; class Insecta; order Hymenoptera; family Formicidae; genus Solenopsis; species Solenopsis fugax. Next base: position 13,203 of record QKQZ01054089.1, on the reverse strand, counting down.
GTATTATATAAGCGAGGAATCCATCAATTACATTCAGTGCTGAATAAATATTAATAAGAATTTTTAAATATAATAAAAATTCAGGCACACACACAATGCATCTCATCAATAAAGACTTTAGCCAAATTAAAGGGGACAAACGTAATCGATTGGCAAACGAGAGATGTCTCAAGTCTCCCTCCGTCTGAAGCCTGCTTAAATTCCTCTAGATTAACAAGTGTTGTTACTACGCTCTACAGCTCAATTACACGCAATTATCTGATCAGGAAATCAGCGCGAATACTGTAAGTTTACTGTGTTTTAAAATTAAACGAATGATTTTCTACACACATTCATTTTATAACGATTTTAATCAAAATCTTCATGACAAATATATATTTAAATCAATCGATTAATATCAATATGATATAAACTGATTTCCCGTTATTATTTTAGAACACATTGATGCTAGAAAGCTTTTTCTCTCCGCTACTTCATGCTTACATTAGACGCAACAGCGTGTTATTATTTAGAAAAAAAATAATAATTTTCATTTTCCATAATAAACTTCACATGTAAAATAATAAACATCACATGATTCATAATATATCAAGTTAATAAACGAATAGAATTAGTAAAATGACAAATTTTTGATGGATCACAACATTGTTACAAAAGATCACAGAAAGATTGCAAGAAAATTATATACAAATACATATAACATTTATCGATTATATAGCATCCTACATATCCGCCAACAATTTTCCTGTGCCACTTTCTGTTTATAATCATTAAATATAAATTTACGCGTATTAAAGGGATTTTTTAATAATAAAAATTGATAAATTACTTAACAGAAAGTTTAAATTATATCGAATAAAAGACATCTCAAACAGAAAAATCTTTCATGCAATACTAAAGAAGCGATCATTTATAAAAAAAAAATTATTACTACACTTGCAATCAAAAACATATGGCTACTGAAAAGTTTCAATCTCTAATTGCCTTTTGAGTTGTTAATTAGTAACATTAGTGCTTTGTAGACACAGCAAACCACACTCAGTTTCTGATTTTTTAAAAGGAAATTATTAGGATTACTTTGAAAATTTAAATGTGATGTATATTCGCTCATAATGTTATACTCGGAACAAAAAATCGCTACATTAGTAGTTGAATTATTTCATTTTTAATTATCATTAACTCGGCTCAATGGATATTTTTAGACAGAACTACATTAAGATTAATTATACCCCAATGATGTGTAATCTGTGAGGGAACATGCCTTTCGATTTACGATATGCTATGACGAGCAAAGTGCCATTGCCTGTTAAAACGTAGTATTAAAAGAATTGTCTTCTGTGGTAGAACAATGATATGTATATTCATTATTATTTACAGGTACACGTAGCAACGACAGGAATAAGCTTACCTGATCGTCCATTGCAAACGCGAAATTTTATACAATATCGATCGAGTCTACCTGACAAACGGATAATGTTACAAAGATTAACATGTGATAACGGAAACGTACCTTGACCAAAACCGAGTGCACCATACACCCCAAGGTACATGTCTCGCTTCGCCGTGTCAATCGTATTATTCCCAATAGTCTGGTTATCGTTCGACCAGACGCTGAGCCAAACGCTCGAGCCGATGCTAAACGACTGAAAGACCGCGTTCATCACAATTGTCGATATCGACAAGAACCATCCAATGGATTTCAAGTAGTGAGAGTACACTTGCCATTTTACCTTGTGGAAAAATAAACATGATACATGAATATACAAATTTTTATGTCGTGACAAAAATAAATTGCCAAGACATATCGTCTCTTTGAAAATTAATGATATCGTAAGCAACTTACGCTTCCAGTTTCGGTCTTCTCAATCTCTATCAGCTTCTCTCCGATGTTATTAGGCTTCGATGCTTCTTTCTCCTTTATACTATTGCTGTGCATGTAATTCACCGACTGCTGACTTTCCGTCGAGTATTGCCTATTTGTACATAACGTATATTATTCTCGAGCTAAAATGTCACATGTATTTTAATTGTTAAAGAAATATTACATTTATGAGATTATACCTTGTCAAAGAACCATTAAGTGATTTTTTGTCTGCCACAGAATTTCTATCGGATTCACTTAGACTCTCAGATATCCTAGACCGTACTCGAGTTAATTTTTGTTGCAATTCGTCCGCCCCGATTGTTGATTCAAGCTGTTGTTTAATTTCGCGTAAATCTGCTTCAGAACCCTCATCAACGTGCACTGTTTCACAAATTCGTCATATGATTTTAAAATAATGACAAATTGTTCACAGGATATATCAATGTTATATAAATGGGAAGAGATTTAAAAAAAAAACTCGCGCATGCACATATTCTTTTAACTGTAGCACAAAATGGGAATTCAGACGAGAATTTAAATAAGTTATTGGAATTAAATCGAATTATCAAAAATTAAAAATGCAAACATTCTCAATCCAATATAATTTCAGAAAACTTCAATATAAAAACTGGAAAGTCATAATTATATGTATTTATTAAAACATTTTAATTATGATAATGTGATGTACGCATTAAAAAATTCTATATCGCAAAAGCGTCTATATCAGTTACTACTAAAAACTAGTTATTAGTTTTAAACAAACAATGTTCATTATTACTTTGTCGGCAAGCAGAAACAAAGAGGTTAATAGGATTTCCGATTTAATAAAATATTTCATCGCTAGTGGTCTCTAATAACACGATATTTTTTTTATGCAAGAAAATAGGAAAAGGAATTGTAATTACTTTTTCGCGGACTTACGATTTCCAACTTAAATCCAGGGAAAATGTAACAATAAATTTTATAATAAGTACGATATTTAAAAAATACGCAACGAGAATTAAATTATATAGATACCTTCTTGTAAGTGCAGCACTAAGAAATCGGCGAAAGCGCCTTTCTTCTCCAGCAATTGCTTGTAGGTGCCGCTTTCCGTTATCTCACCGTCTTTAAGAACAATGATGTTGTCGACCTCTGGCAGGTACGTGATGCCATGCGTAACAAGTATCCTAGTTTTCTTCTTCAACAGGCCATTCGGACCTATCACTTTTTCAAAAATGTGTTTCCCTACGTGTGAATCCACCGCGCTCAAAGGATCGTCTAAGAAATAATTTTCTGAATCGTTATATACAGCTCTAGCTAAGGCTACCCTCTGCTTCTGACCGCCGGACAAATTTATGCCTTTCTCCCCGATCTCTGTTTGATCTCCCGCGGGCAGCATCTTGAAGTCCGGAGTCAACGCACACGCTTCAATCACACGATTATATACTGATTTGTTAAAGGCCTTTCCGAACAGAACATTGTCCTGCAACGTCGCATTTTGTATCCACGCTTGCTGCGAGACGTATGCAATTGATCCCTAGGAAAAGTAATTTTTAGTATTAATATTTGAGTCCCAAATAATATATCTTTATTTCATTTGTGAAATGTATAAAAACAAAACATATTCGATCAATATTGAATTAAAAGTTATAATCTTTTATTTCATATTTTCAAACATGTAAGTATGTAAGCATGTAATAACATTTACGCAACATTTGGCATTTCTTTCCAATAAAAAGATGTCACCTGTTATACGTAAGAAGTTCTTATTCTTCAATTTTACTGTTACAATTTTTATTATTCTTGTTATAATAAAAGTATAAATTTTGCTTCTACACCTTACGTTTCTGATTCAACAAAATACTCACTTTTGTATTTACTTTCCCGTTTATTTTATCCATCTCGCCAAGCAGAGCGGATAAAAGGGAACTCTTGCCTGATCCCACTGTACCAACTATTGCTACTAATTGACCTTGTTCTACATGGAGATTGATATTTCGTAGTATTGGTCTCTCGATTTCTTCGCTATCCCAACAGAAGCTACCGTTCTCAATTACTAACGCGTGCGCTGTAACAACGAGATAAAATGTGTACTATAAACATTTTATGTATGTCAAAAAGACATTAAGAGAAAATTTTACACTTACGTTCCGACGGATCGTGCTGTACATTATTAGGATCTAATTCCTCCATATTCATAAATTTATTAATACGTTTTACAGAAACGTAAGCCTGTAAAATGCGTACATAAAAATATTGGACAAACATAAAACATAAATATAACATTTCCAAATAGCAAAAAATCATATGTATGTATATTACTTAAACTATATTACTTACTTGAACTATGTTACCAATCATCATAGGCAGCATAGACAATGGAAATCTTAAGATGTTGAACAAACTGAGCGAAACAAAAGCGATTTTACTAGTTAGGACGTTCTTATCATCTAGAAGTACGTAAGTTGTAAAAGATACCAGAGATACCTGCACATTGAAGAAAAAATGAAACAATTAAAAAAAAGGAAATTTAATTAATATATGTATCGAAAACCTCAGAATTGGGAAAATAAAAAAATATATAAATGATATATTCTTATATAAATAGCAATATAAATAATATTTATTGCCATTTTATGGCATGTTTTGACAAAAATTTTTCTAAGAGAAATTATATATGTATAGTAAAAATTTTAAAACATTAAAAATTATTAGATTTTACTATTTAAAAAAAAGAGAAATAAAAAAGAAAGATGAGAGAAAGACTTGTATTACAAGCGCTCCAAATATCTTATTTCTGAAGTCTTCAATTATAATATAATTTGTTTTGAAAAACAACGTACCAAAAAGGGCGCGCACGACCATATAAAGCTCGTACCGGCGTTCAGATACGCCGCTTCTTTTAACACTTGAATCTCCTTGACTCTGATTTTAAGTATCTGCTGCTCGAATGAAGGTTCCCACGCGTAGAGCTTCAACACTTTGATACCGTTAAGTACTTCGTTCATTAACTTTACCCTCTCGTCCTTGCTCTTCATCTGTCTAATTTGTAACGTCTTCACTTTGTTGGCGATCAATCCGTTTATAGGAATAAGAATAATCATAACTGCTAAACCGGCGAGTACGGCCGGTCCTAATATGTTCCAGAGAAAATATAAGGCTAAGGCTATTTGCAGGGGCGCTGACCAGATCATGTTTATATACGCGGTTAGGTCCATAAATCTTTGAGCGTCTACAGACATCAAATTCACTATTTCGCCAAGCGTGGTCTCCTTTCTCGCCGCATTCGACATTCTCAATGCTTTACGGTAAATCGCCGCGATTAGCGCGGTACGTATGCGCAACCCGACCAAGAACATACGATGAAAATATTGGGACAACACTAGTGTCTGAAGTATTGCCGTAAGCAAAAGTAACACGGAGTAAAGGTATCCTTTCCACATTGGTTCCTCGCCTTCGATAAAATCAATCAGAAGCCTAAAAAAATATAGAAAAGTGGACGCGATACAAAAATGCATTACACAAACGTTTGAAGAATAATCAAAACAAAATCTTGTAAAATAAAAAATAATTAGCAAAGAGATCAACGCGATAATTGACGTGTAAATTAAAGATACATTTTTTTTAATTAATAAATCGGTACATAATTATATAATGAGATTAATTGTTCTTTATTTTGCTGATTTTTCACTACATGATTTTATTTCATGTTTACTTCATAAATTGCCAATTAAAATTAGAGATGTAAATCAGGATTTTTGTGAGTACTTACTTTAATATTTCTGGGCTAATGAAAGTCATAACATCTTGAATCAGTTTCAAAAAAGCGCCGAACATAAATGTTGCTCCAAAAGCTTTGCAAATAGGCGGTAAGATAGAGGCGATTTTCTTTTTCCGACTGCTGTTAAAATCCACTTGTCCAGACGCTTTTCGGTACGACGCTTTTGCACTTTCTACTCTATATGTATAAAGAACGTTAATGTAGGAACATGTGTTATGTTTCTACATTAAATTAAACAAAAATAATCGAGATATATTATACGACACATCCTACCTAAAGTAAGTCCAAATCAGCCTTGTTAGCACAAGAAATGTATGAACATGTTGTTAAAAATTGCCTTATCAGAAAGTATCATACTACATACTAATACTTAAAATATAATTTTCAATACGAAGTATGTGCAAATAATATGCTTAATCATAAAGCAGATAAAATAATGAAGTAAGTATATTGTGAAAATGTATTAACTTGGACAAACCGATTTGAAAAATTCCTAAAATAAGAATTCTACATGTTATCAATACCAACTTGCAATTTTTTTCCGTTTATCAACAAATATATTTTCTCACGAATTCTGCACGCTTTGTGTCAATATAAGTGTATTATATTGACACAAAGCGTGCAGATGTTCCTTATATTTTTTTCCTCGAAATTTTAAGTAAACACTTTTTAAAGAAGCTTAATCAAGTCACATTGATTGCAGGTAACCTTGGTTTGTATGAAGAGATTTATCGATTAAACTTACTCGTCTGTCTTTCTTAAGTTTTTATTCCAATATTTGTCGAATTTTGGCATGATTTCCGTGGCCATGTCCTCCGGATTCATGGACCACAGATCGGATGTCTCGAGCGGTTTTCGGAAACCCTTCCATGCCAATGAGTCGAACCACGCGAAAAGAATTCTCGAGGGGAATGAAGAACTTTGTTCTGGACATGGCGATTCAACCTGCGAACGAATGTATTTAAAATTGCAGATCAGTAAACTTCTAAATCTCAGTTATTTCTAAAAAAAAAAAGATTTTACATGCTTATATCACTCATTTGCTACAACATAACTCAAAAATTGTATAATTTTTAAGTTGTCTGTAAAGAAAAGAGAATTTTGATGAAAATTGAATACATTAAGTGAAAAGCTAATGATACTTTTATTCTCTACAGTCAGAATATCATATACCAAAATCATTTAAAAATAATATTACGAAATTTTAATAGTTTAAAATATCGAAACTAGAAATTTTCGTGTTTTGAGTTGTAACAAATGAGCGATATGTATATTAGACGGAATTAGATATTGTATAATCAATATGAGAGAGATTACCGTTGGATATTCGGAGAATTTAGGCTCTGCGTCGACCAGGAAATTAAGTACAAATAATATCACTACTATTGGATAGTAGATCATGTAAGACACCAATGGGTACGTCGGTTCTGCCTAAAAATAAATTATTTCTCTATGAATCGCATTATGTTATTTAACTCTAAATAACTTTTTTTGTCAAATATCATAAGAGGCTGATAACGAGATACTGTAATAAAAAAGAAATTATATAAAAATCATCAGATTTCTTGTAAAATATCGTAAGAGGCTGATAATATCGTGATATTATCGTGATAAGATCAAAGAAACTGTAAAAATCCAGGTGTAGAATACTGCTTACAAGTGTATCTACACTTAAATTCCTTTTAACATGCTTTTGGCTTCGTTATTAATATGATAACATACCCCTTCAATGAATTCGTTTACAAAGTTTCTATATTGGACGCATCCACATAACGCAAGGAGAAACCAAAATAGGAATAAAAGACCTGACGTCCGCATTCCATGTTTTCTATTGTATTGCATTAAAGTTGATACTAACATCTGGAATAATTAGCAAATTTAATTAAATATTATATTAGAGAGAATTTACATAATCAAGTAAGTAAACATGATTACTTTTCTCCCATTATAAATCAATAATTATCATTTTTATTTTATAAAGAAAAAACAGAAAGGTTTTGTTAAAGAATTAATGGGAACAAATAATTTAAAAAATATATTTTTTTAAATGTATTAATATAAAAAAAATGTACTTACAAAGCTAACAATTTTTACAACGGGTGTGCAATAATCAACATTGTAGACCGTACGATGAGTACTTTCGTGTATCGCCACTCCTAAGTCGACTACGGACAGTAAAATTAATCCTATTGTAAGTACTTGTTTAGAAATAAATAACCATGTGTACGGGACGTTTCTCCTTTTGCTATTTAATAGGTAATACGCTTCCATCGCCGAGAACGTCCATAGAAATATACATGGTACCCATACTAATATCGTCTTTTGGAAGCATTCTGTTAGATCTGGGTTGTCTGTGTACCATGTGAGATTAGCATCCTAAAACAGTCAGAAATTTCGACCAAACATTAATTTTATATCATATCGCTTTAACAGATGTATTGTTCTTTTCTATTGAAATGCCATTAAACTTACAAACTTAATTTTGATAACAGATTCAACGACGAATTTGAAGTCGATTTTTGTCTTAGCAGAAATACCAATATTCTCCGTTAAAAAAAAGAACAGATCTAACAAATCTATTCTTCAGCTAACTTTTAATGGTTCAAAGTTTGATAAAACCTTTACTTGCGGTTAAAAGATACATAATTTTGAAAGTGACGAAATTATGAAGCTATTTTATTATGCAAAAATCGATATCAGTTAGGGAATTAGTCATCAAAGTCACGAGTTGTGTGAATCCTACGTAAAGCAAACTAATAAAGATAAGTGCACTCAGTGCACGTGCACGTAAACTAATCCATCATTGTTTCTTCTTATGAACGGTATGAAAATATCATATCTATATTAAATTAATTGGATTTGTCTAATTTTAATTTTATAGAATTCTTTAAGATGCAATCGATGAGAATGTTTTGAAGCTTTTGGACAACTTCGGTTAATTCAATCAACGATTAATTCAATCAGCAAAATGGCTTAAAACAAAATTTCTGATTATTTTATATAATTCATTATTTCTAATTTTTTTCGATATATTAAACAAAAAATTAACAAGTCATCCACATTAATGAAATAATACATGCATTATTGAGTTAATCATTGTTTAAGTAAATCGTCGATTAAGATAATTGAAATTTCATCAGTTATGTTCGAGGAAAATAATGGGAATATAAGTTACTGATATTGTCACAAGTTTAAGAGATAAAGACAATAGAGCAAGGCAAGATGTGAAGGATCGGTTAAGTTAATCGAATCAATTTATCACGTAATATCTGTACTATTTTGTTAACATGATCTCTAATAAGGAAGAATCTTATTTATTGAATGCGCCTATCATTGATTATCAACAAACTATCTACATAAATACACAAGGTGTTTACTCAACTTTTGTGAAAGAATGCCCTGAGAATTCCCAAATATATATTTTCCAGGAATTTTATTTAAAATTTCTGGTAAAATTAAAGAATTATTTTTAATGCAACTTTGAAATAAATTTATTTGATTATACCTTTTAATGTTTCTTAATCATTATAGATTTTTTTGTTTAATCAACATAAAAAAATTTTGATCGTAAGTATTCGAATTTTGATCCTGAATCCAACTACAAAAGAAAACAAGAAGAAAACAACGAAAAATTTATAATAGTTAAAAAAAATTTATAATAATTTATGCAGTGAAAATAACTATTTTGTTGCAGTTTTAGGTAAATTATTTTTAAACAAATAAATATGGAGCAAAATAAACTTTTGTACGAATATTTATTGGAGTTTTATTACATAACGTATACATAACGAAAAATTTTATTTAAATCGTAATGCTACTTTCTCATCAAATTTGCAAATAAATACTACAAAACGGGATTTTATATAAGAATCAAGAGCAAACAAAAAATTTCATAACTTTTAAATCAATATGAAAATTGTGCTCAAATTTTACACATTTACATTTCTTAATTTCTCCTCCAAAAAAGTTAATTTTCGGTATGTTTTATGTAAGTTTATTTTATCAACTGCGAATATTGTTTTATTGAAAAATATATTTCTATTTGAATGTATTTTAGAAAAACTTTTTGTGCATTTTCTGGCATCTGGCAATGTCATAATCTAAGATTGTAGTGGTGAATGAACAGGAGTCTCAATGGCGTGTTAAAAAACATTAATGTGGCAATGTTTCGATAAAGAAATCACACAAACCGAAAGAAAAATTCGCGTTCCAATCTGTGAGGAATTACGAACAGCTCACCAATTGAGTTTATCTTCTATGCGTATCATAATTATAATCGGTCATTCCGATAACATTCCGATTACAACTTGCATTCGAATGCCAAATGCTGGACGAATGAGACGAAAAAATATAGACGAATGAAAGAAAAAAAGGGAAGGGCCCGATGATACAAGTCGTTCCATTTGGTGCACGGAAATTAAACTGTTACATAATAGAGTAGTGTACAATGCAAGTGAGACAATGAAATGCTACTCAATTATTCTAACAATCTTGTCCTTCTATTTTGCTCTCGCATCATAATTGAGATTAAAGTTAAAAGTATATCTCAAAATGATTAAAAAGGAACAGTATGTCTTTCATCGCTATATTTATACTATAGTAGAAAATAAAACTTGATTATTGGATTTTTTAAGTAGAGGAAGGTGGTGTTTCTTTCACCACATTATCCTGTGAAACTATCTATTAAATATTTGTACAAATAAAAATACAGTTTGCAGTTTAATTACTGAAAGTGTTTTATATATAACCTGCAATTTTGATAATAGAGACTAGTGCTATGAAAAATCATTTATTGTTTGAGTATATTACAAAGTAAGTAGTTTCTTAATTTCATAAAGTATTGCATATGTACGTATGCAATACTTAAAATAGAACGTTCTATCTTATGTATGAATCTTGTCACAACATAATTTATTATTTATCTTTATTTATTGAGAAAACTGAGGCCCTGTGCACAATATATTATAGAGGAATATTAGATATTAGAGATAGGAATTAAAATTTTAGAATCAGTTTTCTTAATGAATATTAAACATAACGCACAATGGATACGAATAAGACATAAGACAGCATAAATATTATGCAAGATACAACACATCTTATTATTTATCTATAATGTTGATGATTGAGAAAACTTATTAGATATTAGGAATAAGAGTTAAAATTTTAGAATCAATCTTCTCAATGAACACTATAGATAAATAATAAATTGTATTCTGTATGACACATTTGTCTTACATTTTATTCGTATCCATTATACTTTACATTTAATATTCATTCAGAAAACTGATTCTAACTGCTTTTAATTGAGCCTAATTCTATACTCAAAAAAATGTTTTGTTGATGTAGGTAGATTTATAGAAAGAGAAAGAGAGCTGTCACAACAAAAATTTACTATTTTTGTATCTACTAAAATATTGTTTGTCAAATAGAATTTATAGCAGCAACATTTTAGCAATCCTTATAGAAAATTTAGGTCTCACTGCCAATTATATAATTAAATTTTATAACAGGTATGAGTGGTCTTAACGTGAATAGGCGCCATAGGAAAATTTTTCTTTCTAAATTTCACAAATAGTTCAAATATAAATCCTGTCTGTTATTTAGATAATAAACATACATGATACTACAATATTTGTTAATCATTTATATACTTCAGTTGGTTTTTTGCAGCCAAAGAATAGCTGTACTTGCAAGACCATTTTTTGGAGTGTAAACTTTTAATTCCTATTCCTAATATCTAACATTCCTCCATTGTGTCCGTACAGACATAATTATCCACTGTTTGTTCATTAAGGGGATTAGGAGGAGGGGGAGAGAAGAAATTAGATTTGGAAATTCTGAAAAAGATATGTTCGCCGAGATACCGCTTTGTATCATTGAAATGCGGATTGCGCGAGCGCGATAACTATCGAGTTGTTTGTCGTAAGAGGCATTCCTCGCACGCGCCCCGACGCCGCCGCCGCCGTCGACGTTTGCCGTGTGCGATCTCGCGCACGGTAGAGGAGATTCCCAATTGTGATAAGAGATGATAGTTAATGCAATTATTTGCGCGCGCGGCGCCCAGATTACGCTGCGTTCCCATGCACGTGTAATTTATTTCCGCAATTTTGCCAAAATCGCGCAATTGAAGGAAATGACATTGCTTTATCACGTCGGCTCTATAATTGGAAGACGTATACGTGTGTGCGTGTGTGTGTGTGCGCGCGTATACGCGCGCGCGCGAATGTATGTATCCAAGAAGGCACAGCACGAGACGCCGATGAAAATCGAGGCGATCAAGTGACGCCAGGGTCGCATAATTTTCCCTTAGGGGAGAAAACGCCGCCGAAGGTTTCGCGTCAGCGTCGGCGACGCGAAACCTTCAACCTTCAACTGACACACGCTTTGATCGCCTGGCGGTGCGCGAAAAAGAGGAGGAGGACTCGGAACGAGCCGGAACTCCTCGCTTTTCGCTCTCCATTCATCCGGAACGTTCCGCGCGAACTTGCGGATCAATCGGAAAAAGAGAGAGAGAGAGAGAGAGAGAGAAAGAAAGAGAGAGAAAGAAAGAGAGAGAAAGAAAGAGAGAGAAAGAAAGAGAGAGAAAGAAAGAAAGAGAGAAAGAGAGAGAGA
>QKQZ01054082.1:0-11841 GCA_003595255.1 Solenopsis fugax | reverse complement strand
AAATGTCCATATATATATAATTATATATTCATCATATAAATCATATAATTATAAATAATTATATATATTTATATATGGAGATATTTGATATGTAATTATATATAAAAATTTTTTCCCGGGATTTTTCAAAATGTTTTATTTATAAATTTTTCTAAAAACATTAATGAAATCTGTTACAAAATACTAAAGCAAGGTAAAATTATTCCAGTTATGTTCATATTATTTGCATGGCATTGCGTATTTTACTTGTGAATCATCGTCGATTATAGCGGAAATGTTGTGCTTCTCAAGTATATTCTGGAGCGAATAAATGATCTTCTGTTTCTGGTCGACGCAACACGAAGTACAAATGTCGCTCGTGCAGACATGCTCTTGCAGCTGAAATAATTGCTTCTTTGTATCGTGCATACCAAAAGGATATTTAAATGCCTTAAATTGTATACATAACGAAGCATATTTACAATGCGTTCTCGTATCTAAATATTCGCGCATTATGTGATTGCTCATGATAATAATTAATTTCTCATAATATAAAAAAATTTAAATATTATATATTCTATTATTATATTCGATAATAATTCAATTTTGTCATACAACCTTACGCAGTGGATTTATATTCTCTACTCTCTAAATTCTTTGGAGTGGAATCTCACTCTAAAGAGTGAAAATTCAGCCACTCTTGGATTGGCTGAATTTTCACTTTTTAGAATGAGATTCCACTCCAAAGAATTTAAAAAGTACATCCAAGGGGCTTACAACTTCTTTCCTCTTTCCATAAAATTGCAAGTTTAATGAAACCAAAGGACTTTTCTCCAAGAGACCGAGATTTGATCAAGATTGTGCCATCCAAATAGAATACTTTCTGTATCTCAGATATTCGCGTGAAAAAATAATACCTCTAACGCATCCACGACACACTGTTTGGCTTCGTTCAGGATCTTGTTTACTTTATCGAATTCCTCGCACTTCTGTTGCACTTCCATCAGGACTTCTTTCCGGGCCCTTTTGGTCTCCTGCAAATGACGCTCGAGGACCTTCACCTTCTCCTCCGACTTCACGCATCTCGTCCTGTACTCATCTAGCATTTGCTCGTAATTGCCGAGCCTCTTGTTTTCACGTTGTATTCGCCCGTATTCGAGGATCGTGTCCACCTGATCCTGGGCGAGTTCGTCTAACGCGTGTCTGTGCCTTATCGCATCCTCCTCCGCGATCTTGGCCTCTCCCTCAAGCAGCTCACACTGCAGCCTAAGCGCACGATCGGTTTCCTTGCATTCCGCACTCTTCGTTTCTAGATCCTGGCAGACTTTTAACATTGAATTCAGCTCGTGATTCAGCGCTATGTTCCTCCTGACCGCGTTATGCATCACGTCTGCTATTCGGACGTTCGTTGCTTCTTTGAATTCTCGAGCGAGCTGCCTCAAGCGTTCTTCCATTTCCTTTTGCATTCTACAATACATAAGATTATTTGATGAATATAAAATATTAAATGACATTAAAATAATTTAAGAATCCTCTCCAATCTTAAAGAAGAAAAATATCGTGCGAATGTTTCATGTGGTTGTTAAACGCAAAAACTCATTATCGTTTGCGATAATGAGAGATTATTGATTAATCTGTTTACTTAGCCTTGGCAACAATGACTGATTTCTCTGTTTCGTAAAGCGTCGTCTTATGCAATTCCTCTTGTTTCGCCATTTCTTCTTCTTGCACCTCAAACTTGTGCATTAAATCCAGACGAGCTAATCTCCAATCTTCCAATGCGTTCAGCTTCCCGGCTAACATAAAACAACAGAGAACGTATAATTTTTCGTTTATTCATATCACTTTTGCTCATTTTTTACAATGCGTAATTTTGTATTACTTGCGAGTTTTACTTCCGCGCTTAAATTGCTTTCCATAGTACGATACTCTTGTTCCATCGCATTTTCTTTCTTTTTGTAATCAGCTTGCTCCTGCTTTTTTAGTTCTTCCATTGCCAATAAACGTTCGTTCAGCTCGCGAGACTCCTCTATCTTTCCTTCCAAATCTCGTTTCAAATGCGCCACAATGTCAGATCGATCCTCTTTTAACTGTTCAAACTGCTTCGTCAAATTCTTTACCTCAATTTCGAGCTCTTCATTTCGACTGCGCAGCCTTGAAGATAATATCGAGAAGAACACGTTAAGTGAGAGTTAGAAACAGAAAAAGCGGAGTGTCAGATCATAATGAACAAACCGTGACAATTGTCTATTGTTGTCTACAATTTGTTGTTCATAAGACAGCGTTTCTCGTTCGTTTAAACACTTTTTCCGTACTTTCTTCTCCTTGTCACCTCCACGTTTCTTCTTTTTGAACATCTTGCTATCCTTACACGCTAATTACGCATTATCTGTTCATGAAACGTACGCTTCCAAATTTTTTTATTACGACTCTCCTTATTTATCAGGAGCATGTCGTATCAAGTCGAAATGTGTGAAAGGTCGAGAAGATTGTTAAATTCGATCAGAATTACTGCATTGTCTCCACTGTTCACAACGTAAAATATCGATGCAACTTCTGATTTACCATATCTCTGCCTGTTACCATAGTGAAAAGATAACAAACTCAAATATATCATATATCTTCTATAGAAGTTTACAAGTGCACGAGTGTATAAGGTACATGCGTGAATAAATGTCAACACAATATGATTAACATAAAATATCAATTAAAATAACAGAATTCTTATACAACATAAGATTATTACATAAGAAAATATTAACGATGTATAACAAATAGTAAGCAATACATATTTATATACAGGATATTCCCAACTATATACTAAATATCGTTTCAAATATCATTTATACATATTTGTTTCATTACTTCAATAATAATTCGATGAAACAAATTAAATTTATATTTTAAATTTATTTGTTCCAATATTGTAATCTACATCGTAAACTCTGGTATGTCCTGTATATAATGTGATAGAACAAGTTATAAAATAAAAATACATAATATAGAAAATATCAATACTTGTCATATATATTATCTATCAATGACACTTACACACGCTTCTAACATGTTCATTTCACTCAATTTTGACGTATATATACAATCCATTTGCACAGTTACAATTGTTTGCACAGCCACTGCAATATCATGCATGTAAAGATTGCAATATTCTTTGGCAATAAAACAATTTTATTAGATAAATAATCAACAATTTTTTAATTCGTATTTTATATTACAGCAATATTTTTTAATATTTTAATATGTATCATGTGTGTAATCTAAGATAATTACAAATGTGTCACTGAAAAGAGCTATAATAATATATATAAGTGATTTAATAATTGTACAAAACTCATGAAATAATATTGATGCAAAGATTTTAATGTTATATTTATAAAAAAAATAATGATATATAGAATTGAATATTTTGAATAAATTTAATAATATCGTATTGTTTTGCAAAAAGAGAGAACTCTAAAATCGTTTGTATTAAACTCGTTTGTGGACGATATTTCTACTCACATGATATACATTGAGCTTAAACTTTATAAACTAGGAACTAAGCTTACAGTCCACATATTAGTATACAAGAAGTAACTAAAATAATTTAAATTTAAAAAAAATATTAATTATACAATTTCTAATAAATTTAGAAATAATCTATATGAGTTAGAGAAGTAAATTGCTATGATATATACATTCAAAATGCGCAATGAAATATTGAATTCGAAGTTACTCAACTTGCGCCATCGGAAGGATATTATCAAAAATGATGTCCCAATACGAATCTTTTATAAAATTTTTTTTCAAGCTTAGTCTAGAAAAATCTATGTATATTCATATATGTATTTGAGATAAAATGAATGAAAGTACAAAATTTAGTTAACAGGAGGTCTCGGTGGGGGAGGTGGCTGCGGTCTGCGGAAGTATATAATAAGACTAAGCATTCCTGTGAGAAATCCAATAAGATATAGATCCCAGTTTTGTCCAAGCAACTGATCCCATTTGTCCAATTGATCAACTAAACTGAATTCTTGTAGATAATCGAAGCCGAAGAGAAAAGAAAGTTTAATCAAAGCTAGCGCTACAGGTATTCTCGCGTCAGGACTAGCATCCGCGGCTAAATCGTAGCATCGTTTAGCTAAATGCCGGTCTTTAGCTAAACCTAGACCGCGTTCGTGCATGTATCCCAAATTGAACATGGCCTGAGCATTGTGTTGTTGCTCGGATGCTGAACGATAATGGCCCGCGGCAACTTCGTAGTCAACTTTTGTTCCTCTGCCGTAGTAATGCGCATCCCCCAGTTTTACCTAAAGCAAAATATAGAACTCGTCTCATATTCCGAATGCAAACACAAATTTTTCTATCTTCGTCAATAAAATATTTCGATTTGTACACCCACCTGCGCAGTGGAATATCCTTGTGCGGCAGCTCGCGCCCACAGCGCCAAAGCTCTAACCAAGCCTTCTTCTTCCAATAGAATATCGGTTTCTCCTCTATCTAAGATAAACGCCGCGTTACTCTGCGCAACCTCGTAACCCATTTCAGAAAACAGGGCATAATTGAGGAACGCTTCATTCACTCTGCCTTCTCTGTAATCGGTGTGTGCTACCATCAATTGATCACTCCATTTTCCTCTTTCGGCAACATTCTTCATTAATTCTACAGCCGTCGGGCAACTTCGCATCATTCCTGTGCCAGTGGCATGCATCTGAGCAAGATTGTAGTATGCCAATACATGACCAGACTGACTGGCCAAATTAAAATATTTGTTGGCCATTTTATAGTCTCGTCTAACGCCTATGCCACCTACAAAAATGAATTTAAATATTATTCACAAAGCGATAAACGATTATCTATGTAAACGAGAGAGGGCAGAATGGTTATACAATTACGAATAAATATACTTACTGAAATACATGTTGCCTAACTGCAACTGTCCATCAACCCAACCTTGTTCCGCTGCTTGGCTGAAATATTGCAATGCTTTAGCAGTGTTTCTCTCTACTCCCATTCCGTATAAGTACATCAGACCCAATCCACTCTGGCCTACTGGATTGCCTAACTCTGCAGCTTTCTTGAAATATTTATATGCTGTTTCATTGTCTTGCTTAACAATTTCACTTCCTTCTAAATATATCTGTAAATGCACATGAAAAGAATATTAATCAAAATATATTAAATAATTACGCAACTTTTTGAACATACAACAAATAATTGTATTTACTTTATTATGCTATATTATTATATAGCTATAGTTGTCAGGATTACGTTTTTACCTTTCCAAGAAAAGCCATAGCCACTGGATTGCCAGCGTCGGCAGCATGTTGAAAATATTGCACAGCTCTTTCGTGATCAAGAGGAACTCCTCTACCTCCTTGATAATGAAGCTGTCCAAGTCCAACTTGTGCCTGAGTATCGCCCTTTTTGGCTAACAGTTGATAGTACTCTATTAAATCTTGATCAAAGATTCCAGAAGTATATCCCGGATTTTCCTGCTCGTCCAAAAGTCGAATCCGTTGGACCACTGGGCCACCACTCAATGAGACTTCTTCCGCGACCTTTTTCGCTACCTTTCGATAAAAATCTAAGGCGCGTTCGCAAGAGGCTGGTGTCGTCACACCTGCCCAATGACGATATCCCATCACCATTTGGGCACGAACATCGCCACCGAGAGCAGCTACTGTGTAATGAAGCAAAGCTTTTCCTTGAGACGCATTAACGCTACCAATACCGGTTGCATATAAAAATCCCATTCCCTGTACATGAATATAGTCGATTAAAAAACTTCTCTCTCTACTAAAATTAATATTGCTTATTACACTGTCGATATACCATATGAGCAGACGGGAGTCCTGTATCTGCAAGTTCCTTGAATACTTTAAATATATTAGGTATGTCGTCAATAGCTACTCGCAGTGAAGTAGGACCCAAAGGAGTTCCAAGTAATCTCGCCCAAGCCAGTATAGATCTGGCTTCTCGATGGCCCAACTTTGCTGCTTCGACGAGCAATCTATAACCTTCATGCTTGTTAGCGCGCATCGCATTTATGATACTTTCTGCTTTTTTGAACAACTGCTCGGCTGGAAAAAAGATTGAAAAGGCAATAAAGAAAGAATTCAAAATTAAGTATCAACACGAATGAAATTGTGACCAGACAGGGCGAACAAGGCATGACTAAATGAGACATACCAGCTTGTTGTTCCACTGACAGTGGTTCTTGAACTTCCTCCTCGAGTGTGTCGTACAGCTCCTGAGCCTCCCAGGACTCCATATCTTCCTCGTCCAATGGTCTCTCATTTAAAACCAGGGAGTCCGTATCCTTAGTTTGAGCTATCATAGTCTTCATCCATACGCTTCTCGTCCCTGGATTTTCCAGGGTCTCCTTGCTGGCAGTCTCCGTCTTGCCCTCTCCATCCTCTTTCCTGGGCGCTTGCTTACTAATTTTCTCATAGATTGTATCGGACGCCGGTACAAGCTTGAGTATCGTGTCGCGCAGGGCACTCAGTTCGCGCAGCTGTTCGAAGGCAGTCTCCATATCCTCGATCGTGGCCTCCTCCTCCGTCTCCTCGTTACTATTCGACTTCTGCGTGATATCGCCGCGCTTCTTCGAGCCATGCTCCAGTTCCGCGGAGAAACCACTCAGAAGGAACAGCGACAGGAGCAGCAGGGACACGACGCTCCCGTTGGACATCATAGCTTCGGCGAGAATTTAAACGCGAGGCCTCATCACAATACCTACAACGCCGGTGACCTTAACGTGCTCATTGCCCTCTCGGGCACGCGGTTATACGAGGCGCGCGATTGATCGCACTTGATAGGTACATACGTGGACATTCGTGAGAACCGTCTCGCCTCTTCGACCAATTACGTCATTAGGACACGTCAATACGCATCTTCCCGCGGCGAGAGCGACGTGTGTCAAGTCAACAAAAACACAAGGCCCGCGAGACCCTGATCGTTCGTTCGTCCGATCAATCGACCGACTGTTCGTGGATTCTTTTTGTGTACTCTCACGAGCCGTGCGTACACGCGTTATTACGACACACCGCGCGGGAAAGCATTCGCCGAGTCAGCTGTTCGCCGACTAAAACCGTGTAAACGCCATAATAATAAACGCTCGCGCTGCCCGTGCCGCACACGGATGCGTGTTACACCTTGTTTACACCGCGCTACATCAGCGACACGTCTGTCATCGCGACCGATCGCGAACCGTACGACGAAGCGAAGTATTTTACTCCTTTTAAATATGATACAACTTTCGCCCTTTCGTTCACCTTACTCGAAACTCTTGCGACAAAGCGACGTGACACGAGATGTGCTTTGTAATTTAGATTATACTAGATAAGAATGTAGATAAGAAGACGCGATAATAAGTGTTTTCCTCCGACGGAACTGAACCGCCAAGTTGTCCCAACTGCACCTCGTGCAAAGTGGATTTGTTAGTTTATAGGTTAACTGCGCAAAAAGTTTTATCCGTGAACTCGCATATGCTATAGACAATGAAAATGAATTCTTTTCTTAGGATCGTGCAAAAATTAGAGTATTTTAGAATTCAAGTAACGATGATTTTTTTCTCGATTCTATGATCGCATTTAAACCGTGCGATGATCGCACAACCATTGAATAACATTTGCCTGTGATTGACGCGTTTACCTTTAAATCCACCAATCAAATCTGTTGTCCGAAGGTAGATCGATCAACAGCTAGACTGCGTTCAGAATGAACGTCCAGATATCATTTTATCCTTGTTGTTTACCGAACGTTAAATAAGGATAAAATGATATCTGGGTGCACCTTCATTCTGTACGCCTCCTACGTTTTCTGAACGCTGCGAAATCGTGTACACTGTCGTGCGTTAATTCACTGGATCGTATTAACAGCTTGACTTTACGATGGTATTCATAGTCGATTCTTATTTTAAGACTATCTTAAATAATGTTTTAAGATGCTAATACGGCTCTGTAACCAGAATTCATAATCCATTCTTATATTTAAGATTATATTGTCTAAGATGACCAATCGCAGAGCCGTATTAGCATCTTAAGACATTACTCAAAACGGTCTTGATATAAGAATTGACTATGAATATTGGCCTGTGATTGGTTGATGATATCTTAAGACAGTATTTAAGACGATCTTAAATATAAGAATCAACTATGAAACCCGGCCTGTGACTTGGCGAGTTAATGCGTGGCAATGTACAGTAGGCGTCGTTAATGCTTTCCATTTCCAATTTTCATTTTCAGACATCTTTGACATTAGATGCGACAAATACTTCACGAGATGAATGAGCTCTAATTTGTAATTTTCTATCAATTGAATTAATTAATTAATTTTTTAATCTTTGGTTTAAACCCTTTTGATATTTGAATTATTTAAAAATGTCAATTAGACAATTCTAAGTAAGTAAAGCAGTAGAGTCTGCTTAATTTTGACAAAATATTGCACACGCAAGTGACTACCCAGTAATATTACAATAATATAATTTTAATATTATAATCTTAATATTATAATTCATCTTAGCAATGGAATTGTAATATATCACATGTCATATTTCAGACAGTACACAATATTTATTATAAAAGATTTACAAAATATTTCATGGACATTTTTGTGATCTTGATTTATTGTAAATATCACATAAAAATATTTATAAAATATGTATAAAATATAGATGTTTGTTTTTACATATCATAAATTTTATGTATCGTACAATATACATATATTTATTCGATATTTTAATAAGATATTGAATAAAGATATAAATTTTTCCTTCATGTATATAAATATGACATGTATAAAATATTTATATAAAAAAATAAATAAGTAGTAATAAATATTCATGAACATTTATCATAAATATCGGGTGATGTCAGCATGTTTTGTGTAAAAAATTAAACATGTATGACTTAAGAAAATTACGTTTTTTAATTTGTAATTCATGTATATTCAAAACATGAAATATATTACCTCAAAGAATGAAGCTTAATTTGTATCAAACTGTTTTCCTATGCACTCTCTTCTCAGCTATTGGCAATTCAGAAATTAGGATGCATTCCGATGTAAGAAAAATAGTTAAACAAAAAAGTAATAAAAAAGAAATATAATAAGAAGTTAGCAAGAGTAATTTCATTTCAATTCCGCTCCGTTTTTTGATAGAATAGATATTCCTTATGAAATGACAGTGTTACAGAATAGAAAAGAAGCAAAAAAATTTCTTTCCTTCTCGAATTACTTTAATTGACTAATCCCTTACTATATTTCTTTTTCGTTACTGTTGCATTCCGCTCTTTATTAGAATGTATCCTTTTAAGCAATTTCGTCGAAACTATATAAATATAAACTCAGAAAATAAAAAAAATTAAATTTAAATAATGAGTATGAAGTATATCAGTAAATCGAACACAATCCTTTATTTTACAGGAACTTTATCCGGAATATAAGATTTTTTAAACTTTTTCAAGGAAACCTACACAAGTTCGAAGTTATTTCTAAACTCTGAAAATTTATAATTCCGATAAAAGCAAATAATAAATTTTAGTTTATTTTTTAGGTATTTAAATATTTAATCAAACACTTAAAAGATTAGAAATGTTCTATTTTGATAATATATTTTGCGAGTTTTTGTTTTAAATATAATAATAATAATATAATAATAATAATGTTGTAATTAAAAAAAATTTTAATTTAATATATCATATTTAATAAAATGCGTTGACCTTTTGAAGATGTTTATTCATTTTTGAAGACGAATGCTGAGATGAAGAATTTCTTATAAGTGACAATATAATAAACGAAATTTACATCAAAACATTTCTTTAATTATTTGACTTTCATTAAAATAATTTAAAAATTAAATTTTTGGGTGCTTTAAATAATTCTAAATATTTTAAAGTCGTGAAATGTTTAAACCTATAAAACTATGAAAGTATAAAAAGCTGCTTCCCAAATTATTCATTTATGCTTCCTCACTTATTTTTGTATTTTTTATAATTCAAACTTGATTATCTACACTAATACAACCTTACAACTCTAATCAAAATTTCATCTCTTAAACTTTAACTTTAAATAATTACAAAAATATTTTATAATATATGTAAACATAAAATGTTACGTATGTTTACTTACGAAACCGCAAAGTATATACAATATATACTCATCATATCTTTAGTATTCTAATATCATGACATTTATTTTAAAATTATGTCTACTTCTTTAAATGAATATGACAGTTAGTACAAATGATATATTTTGATAGTAAGCATCTCTGCGATGTTGATACATGCGCATATTAAAAGACAATTGTTCTGTGTATATCTTTCTCTCTCTCTCTCTCTCACACACACACACACACACACACACACACACACACATACACACATCTTAAACACACTTTTGGGCTGTACAAGGTGAAGGTAATGCACATATATATGTATGTTCTAATTGTAAGCCTTTACTATAGATAAACAAAACATATACCATTACGTCATACTATTTAAACAGTATAACATTCAGGACGTAGCATCTTATCCACGTATATTGGGGAAGATGTCAGTTTTACAGGATTTAATTTTTTATTTCTCATAAATTTGAAATGTCAAAATTTCAATTATCTTATTTGTATGAATAAATAAAGGTCTCGAGAAGAATATATTAATTTTTCGTCGCATAATTCCATAATTAATATAATGATAAAGTTATTGCAAGAGAAAAGCTTAAGTGTAGTATCTTCCCACTCACCATGTGAAACATATATAATTAAAATATATATTTTTTTATAAATGTATAAAGTTATAGTTTTCTACTGTGTAGTCCTTACATATACGGAATAGTATCTGGAATAACTTTTCTGTTGTTTAAATAAGAACNGTCCTTACATATACGGAATAGTATCTGGAATAACTTTTCTGTTGTTTAAATAAGAACACAACCAGAAAGAAAAAAAACCAATATAATGTAATAATTAAATTACATATGAAAATATTTTTATTGGCTTACTTTCAATCGTTATTTTAAAAACATGATTAATATAAAATAAAAATTAAATTAATATTAAAAATATTGAATAAATATTGAAAATAAATATTTTTTTTAATTATTATTTCAAATGAGTAATTAACGTGAAGTAAATATTAAATATAAATGTTAAATGTATATTTTTTTAAATCATTACCTTAAATAAAGAATTAATGTAAAATAAATATATATAATTAAAATAAAACAACCATTACTTTTACAATGAAGCTGTACAATGTATAATTAATGAAAAATAAATATTATAAAAAAAACATTTAAGAAAAGATTGCTCAATGGCTCTGTTTATTTCTGAACTACAATTTATTTCCTTTTTTTCTCTCCAAAAAAAAAGTGAAAGAATGAACCGTGCAAGAACTTGAGCTATACATATATGTATAAAAAAAATAGGCTTATTATCGAAAACGTGCAATGTAGCAGCAACTCTCATTCGGTGGCGTATGGCAACCTTACTAAAGTTCACCGCGCAGCTGGAATCTTGTTCGTACGGCAGGGGTCGCGCGGGGGTCGAGGATGGGGAAGAAAGACGGGGCTATGCACCGCGGAGAGAGGGTAGCGCGGTAGTGGGGAAGTGCGGTACGACTGACTGTGACTGGCGGTCTTTGCGGCTGCCGTTGTTGTTGGCGCTCTCGCGGGGTTAGCAGCCCCGATAAATACGGACCTGAACACGAGTATGGGAGTCGTCTCTTAGCTGCTCTTAGCTTCGCCGCTTCGCGACACCGTACATTTGAGTCAACGCTGGTCAACGCGTCGGGCAGCGTCGGGCGACATCACACGGAGCGCTGTTCGCGAGTGGCGGTTGGCTTGGCGCATTGGTCCGGGTACTCC
>QKQZ01054080.1:0-10193 GCA_003595255.1 Solenopsis fugax | reverse complement strand
ATATACACTTGCGAGAAACTTCACTTAGTAACACGTTATTTAAGGAGATGCTAAAGTCGTGAATTTTATCAATTGAATAACGACTTACATATGATTTGCAATACATATGTACGATCTACGAAATATCAATACGTCACTACATACTGCTACATCAATATTGCACGCATGTAGATGCACAAATTTTCAAGAGAGAGCACACTAATCTTTTATATTAAGTATCCAGGCTAAAATCTAAGAATACAACGTTATTTCATTATATAATCCGTACCTTAGACCCAGTAAACATTTCGCAGCATCGATGTCTTCAAAACATCTAAACGACATCTCAAAATAAGATGTCTCGAAGACATTTTTAAAAGTTATCTTAAAGACATCTAATATACATCTCGAAAAAGGTATCTTGAAAAAGATATCTTCAAAATATCTAAAACAAAACATCTTGAAGACATCTCTAAATGATGTCTAAAAGATCTTCAAGACATCTCGTAAAAGACATCTTTTTCATACATCTCTAAAAGATGTCTTAAAGATATCTTCAAGATGTCTTTTAGATATCTCAAGATATCGAAAAGATGTCTAAAACTCTTGCATAAGACTTCTAAAAGACGTCTAAAAGATATCTTTACTACAATTATTAAGATATCTTGCAAGACATGCAAGACATTTTTTAGATGTCTTTAAGATGTTTTTTTATCTATATGGGGATTATTTTAATTTTATAGACTGCAAAATTTTTGTATGAAACAAATATTGGTACACGTTGAAAGCTGTATATTCTGTATACTAACTGTAGATTCCATATTAGGTTAGGTTAAGAATAGGCAAAACAGATCTAAATTTTTTAATTATGTTTTGTTCTCAGCATAAAGTCGACCGGCCTGAGTTACATTTGTGCCTACACTTTAATTGTGAAAAAGGATTTCTGAATCTGTAAATACAATTAAGAAAACAACGTGCTAAAAGAAATCATGTTTGATCAGCTAGTAAAACAGGATAACTTTAGCATCCCCTTAACTTTATGTATTTACGCTAAATGATATTAATACAAAATTTCGGGAGTTTCAAAAATTTATTTTGCTTGTTGTTAAATCAGATTACTTAAATAAATGTAATATTATTCCGATTTTAGTCAAATTTAGGGAAAAGTATCTATGTTCCAAAAAGGTAATTTAACGATTTTATATTCACTGTTTTTTTCAAGATACATATTAAAGAAAAACACAAGCTCCTGAGGTTATTTAGCCTTAGGGCCTGCGCACAATGGGACAAATATTAAATATTAAATATTAAATTTTACACAGGAGAGAAAGAGAGAAAAGATCTTTTCTCTCTTTCTCTCCTGTGTAAAATTTAATATTTAATATTTAATATTTGTCCTATTGTGCGCAGGCCCTTAGTCTTCCCTTAGTATAATTATTATCTCCATTTGTGTACGAGCATCTGTGCCATTTGGTCGGGCGAATTTGATCGAGGATGAACGATATCAAACCGTATAGACGAAACACGACAAGTTTGCTATTTCGAAAAGGAAACAATGTAACATTACTTTTTCATTAGTTCAGTTTACTTGATCGGAAATTCTCTCTTTCTCTCTCTCGCTTTCTCTCTTATCGTTTGCAACTGTTTCCATTCATTCGCGATCTATCTCATCGAATTCGCTGTGACTCACGATATTGATATGTCTTTGTATTTTAACTTCTGCATCTATGCATCATCAAATTCGGTCCTGTCATCGTGTGATATCGCACATAGAGTGAAATTTATAGTCCGATTTCAAATTTAAGATTGTCTTAAATACATTTTTATAATACAGTCGTTTCATAATTGGCTAGATAGAATCTTAAGAGCATCTATTCAATCAGCAAAATGTTAGCAGAACGTCGGCAAACTGGCAACAGATTTGATCAAATAATATTAACAGAATGGCCTTATCTGAGATCGCACTCTGCTTACATTTCTGTTGATATTCTATGTCAGCAGAATGGTAGTAAAAATCAAGCAGACTTTGCTGATAAAACCGTTAGATTGGCGGTAGAAAACGAGCAGACTCTATTGTTTTATAAATTTATTAATTGTGACATTGTTATTAAATATAAAAATCTGGACTCGTAAAATGGTCAAAAACACGAAAGAAAAACGACAAATGCGAGTCAAGCGCGGTTAACGGTGCGCAGTAAGTAACAACAAAAGGTTACATCAACTTTAATAATAACGAACGTTTCGGCTTATCCTTCGAGCCATCTTCAGCATGGGTACAAAGTAACTAAGGGATGAAGCCGCTGATGTTGAGGCGAGGCGCTTCCTCGTCAGGAAATTGTTGTAAATATGATCGAGTTGTTAGGCTCGATAATAATAAACATGGCTCAACTGTGAAGGAAAAATATAACCAACCATGATTTCGACGAAAAAAAAATAGAGAGCTGTATGACTCACCTCAATGTTATTAAAATTTTTTTTAAATTAACGTTTCTATTCTTTTCTTATTTTTATGTTAAGCAAATAATTTTAAATTGTTTTATTAGAAATTAATATATGTTACATAAAAATATAAGTATATATAATTAAAATCCATACAGCATAAATAATTCTTAAAAATGTGTATCTTAGGCCATGTTCTTTGTACCAATATTAGTGATTACTTTTTAAATACTATATTCGTTAACTTCCTTAGTGCACAGTGACAATTATGTCTGCATATATAAATGCTTCAAAAGTACTTATTACATGTTTGAATTTCGATCATATAGACTTTGATTGTATAGAGAGATCGATAAATTATATGTGAGACCTTCAGCGACAGTCCTGCAATTATTGTATTCAGTCACAGTACAGATTCTGCTTGGTTTCTGCTGCCAATCTGCCGTCCGATTTTGTCAGCAGAATCTATTTAATTTTTGTTGCCAATCTGCTGGTAGAAAGTCAATAAGTTCTATTAGATTTCTAGCAGTAGTTTGCCAATATCATCAGATATTTCAGAATCTGTTGTTTGTTTGGCATCAAAAATGTGTAGCAGACTTTGCGAATAATCTGTTTCTTCAGGTTTGGCTATCAGGCTTAAGACACTCAAGATTGGACTACGAATACCATTCTTAGAAATTCTCTTCAGAATCTGAACTTAGTAATTTGTAATTGTTAGTAACTTGCTATTTTTTCGTAATTTTTCGTAATTATTTTTAGTAATTATTCAATTCGCATTTTAAATTTCTCTTAATATTATTAAATATTATAATTTTTTTTAGTAATAATTGCCATACACGTAAAAAACTACACAGGAATAAAGAAAATTCTTTTTCAATTATAATTACGTAATCTTTTGAATTGACTTATGACTTTACAGAAACATTTTTAAGATATCAAACTTTAAAAATATATTTAAAAAAATCGATTTTTTAAAACCCTTGTAGATGAGTATGCCCCCATCCATATATAATTGATAAGTTTTATATTTAATTTGCTTAGTTAAATTAAATTCTTCTCTTTTTTATTTTAGTAATATATAATTTTTAATAAACTTTGTTTTCATTAGGAATAAAAAGAATAATATTGAAATATTTAGATATTTAACAAACCTCAAGAATTCTGTTTTGGTGTTTTTAATTATCATTAAAACCATAAAATACCTACAAAACTTGCTGAAATATGTGCGTCAAAGAAAGATCGTATATTTTTTTCTTTCTCGTAGGATTTTAATGAAAAATTCAAATTTTCTTTATGATCACAGATTCTGATTAGAAAGTTTCCAATCGCACTTATACACATGCATTCGTCTCTCTCAACTCGATCCTTCACTTGTTTTTGAGCACAAGTTGGCGACTCGCTTCAGTTATTTTCTGTTAAATATATATAACGCCTAGTCTCTCATTCATGCCGTGACGACCAGTCATACATCTTGTACGATCATTGACGTGTCCGCGCAAATTTTCGCGCCATTCAAGATCAAGACACAGAACCCTAAACTCGTCCTTTATTGACTGCGTTCAGCAGAAAAAACAGCTTTACAATTGTTTTTTCTGCTAAACTCTAATTTTTTAATACAATTGATTCTTGCCTTTAATTTCTGCCGAATCTAAATGTATAAATCAATCATATTAAGAAATTTTACACAGCAAAATGGCTTTTTCTGCTAAAAATCTTACGCAGCCATTATGTCTCTCATTTAATCTCGTAATACACTGTATGTCGTGTCCAAAATCAACGCATAATGCACGGAAAGATCAAAGAAATCGAATATCGAGTACGGATATTTCCGTCCTTATACGATGCATTGATTGACTTGAGACTCGTGGGAAACATCTTTTAAACAAATGTGAAAGTCTAACGAGAGATAGCTCATTTTGTCTAGGATATTCTGTTTATTAATTGAGTAAACAGCAACGTGTGATGCCATGTGAAAAATTAAACGGAGTTACATAAAAGATATGTACAATAATAAAAAAGATTGTTTGATTTAAATAAATATGTTTAATTATTAGTATTATTTAAATAACTTATTTACAAGTAAATATTATTTGTTTATAGTAACGATTACTGGTTTCATATAAAATTGTTATTTGAATAGTATTAATAACATATTTATATAATAATATTTGATATTAATGACAAAACTTAAATTTTATTTATTTATTTAATTTTTTCTCTTAGTCAACGTTTTATCTGTTATAAAAGTTTGAAGTTTATTTTTCGAAATGCTATTATCAAGCATATTGTTCATTTGACTCACAAAATTGAATTATCTATTAGAAATAATGCTTAAGTGTTTCAAGCAGTTACACTTTTCGATTTTAACTCTAAAAGGAATGATATATATAATATATATGACGATAGTATTTTCAAATAGGGCGTCCTAGGCGGAATTCTTTATTACAGATCTTTCATCAATCTTGAATTGATTTTTTCTTCTCAGAAAAATCATCGATATATTCTCGATCAAAAATCGATATATTCTCGATCTAGTCGCCTTCAACTTTACGGTTCTTACGTCTGCATTTTATGAATTGTATACGTTTATCAAATTTAATTTTTTTTTGTTTGGTATTTAAATATTGATTATATTCAGAGGAAAATAATTGATAATATCAGCAAAATCGGTTTTCATTTAATAATTATTCCTCAACTGGACACATTTCTTTGGCTTCTTCTATTTAGATAGCATTAAGTCATCTGAAAGATGACTAAAAGATGTCTAAATTTTTATAAAGCTATCTTTTAGTGAGGAAATATTATCGACGAAAAGATGATTAATAAATGATAGATGTCCTATTGTTAGTCATCTTATAGCCTTGTCCATATAATAACTAAAAGATAACAGTAATTCTTTACATTACAGTTGACATAACATAACTTTAATCTTGATATATGTTATACAGGTAAAGGACATATATCGTATAGGTAGCAAAAAGACAACAAATTGCACACAGTCAGTTATATCTGATGATATCGGCAAACTGCCGTTGAAAATATGTGACAAAACTTGCTGATATAGCAGATTAGCGACAGATTGCCCGCGCATACAAATCCTGCTCGATTTTTGGTATCAATCAGCAAGCTTTGTCGACATATTGTGAACAAACTGATCGAACAAATCTAGTTTTCATAAATGGCTATCGATCTGCAGTTAAAATTTTATTTAACTGCAGATCGATAGCCATTTATGAAAACTAGATTTGTTCGATCAGTTTAAAATTTTATTGTTGCCAATTTGCTAGCAAATTTCTGAAACAAGTCTTAAAAAGGATATCTACAAGTAGTCCATAATTATCCAGATAGCATTTTGCAGTATTTTAGAAAAAATTCAGTAACTTTTTGATAATATTTCAGAAAGATTTCATATATTTTCAGTAACCTTTCAGCAATATTTCTGCAAGGTTTCAAATGCAAGAACATTTTGCTCTCAGGAATATCTCCGAAACATTGCAGACATATTTCAAAATCTTTTTGAAATGTGATGAATTTTTTCATTTGAAATATTTTTGAAATATTTCTGAAAAATTTCGGTGCTCTGTGCTCTGTGCTCTTCTTGTAGATAGTTCCTTTAGACTCCTTTAAGACATGTTTCAAATATTCTTTAGTAATCTTTATCTTTATCTTCTTTTAGACATCTTTTGTCGTCTTAATTATATGATTTTATTGTCAAAAAATAAGATCTCATTTATTTTCGTTTTGAAGTTCAATTTTGGAGATTCTCCTTTAAAAATTCATCATTTAAACGTGAGTGAAACATCTTATAATGCTGCGCCTTTTATTCTGTTCTATATGTGATTTTTAGTTATGAGAAATAGAATTCTGCCGCGTCCATCTGTCAGCGATGCCGCATACTGTTCGCAATTCAGCAACATTAGTGAAAATATCTTTTATTCAACTTTTGTTAAACCGAAAAGATAGTCATAAAATATAACGGAAAAATATCTTTTCATCATTTATTAGATATCTTTTCTCTTTATCGAAAAGACAATCTAAAAAAGACAATTTTCGTCATTTTTTAATATTTTGGGCTGTCTGAGTATACTTTTTGTGGCAAAATACGTGATAGTATCTTCAAAAGAGTAAACCTATCTTTCACATCGGAAAAGAAAGTGCTTAATTGGCAGCTCTTTTTAATGTTGGTGAATGTACGGGTTCCTTAAGTTACATAACATAAATGAAGTGATAGGTCTTCGCACGACAAGCTACAGTATATACATGTATACATACATATACATATGTGCTCGGTGTACTTTACATATGCTTTTCGACAGGTGGTGATTACAATCGCTGGACCTACACTAACGGATACGTGAACTCGCCGGCCTGGCAAATGCATTACCGCGTGAACCAGGTGCGTAACGTAATGGTTCACGCAACACCACGCACCCTGACTAATCGATTTTTACCGCTGTACCCACGTTGAACGGGAAGCCATACACCGCACACTGTTCAGGCTAAGAAAGTACCACGCTACGCGACAATGAGGCTCACGCGAGTAGATGCGCGGGCGCACGCACCACAGGATCGCGAAATGAGAATCATTAAGAAAAAAAATAAGAGTGCAAAAAAAACCAAAATCCTCGAGCGTACCAGCTTCTATTCTTCATCTTTTTGCAGTTTTCCTCGAACATTACGCTTTGCGATTGTTTGATTTTCACGCAACATTTTCACGGAGTTAAATCTTGAAGAGGGAGGTAGAAAACCACGAAAAAGCGTAATATCTATAAAAAAAATTCTCTGCTGTCGGAAGAAAGAAGGATTCAAATTTAATGTTTAGCGACACTTAAAGTGTGTGCAGTATTATATATATATATATTGATACCATCAAAAAAAAAAAAAATATATATATATATATATGGACAATATGTTATGTCCAAATCGCTCAGTATGTATAGAAGCGCCATAAAAATTTTTTGTCTCCCTATCAGTGTTTTCAGAAGACAGAATTAAAGATAGGCGTTTTATCTATATGAATCAGACATGCTGTTCCCTCTCGCGATTTCGTTTTTGCTTGAGTTGGACCACTTTTGTTATCCAGCTTCTATCTTTGTTAGCATGTTTTTCTTCTTCATTGATTTTAATTTGTAGCGAGGATTTTTTTCTTAGATCTTAACTGCACTTAACTCCTTCAGTTACACCATAGTATTTATTCTAAAAATTCTCATCACATCACTGATGAACTGAAAAAAAGAGAATAGAAAAAGTGTGTCAAAGATAGTTGTGCCGTATAAAATTTGATATTATACCAAACTTTTGTCATATGCACAAAATATCCACAAGATGTTCATACTTCTTGATGCACTCGCACTGCACTACTAGATTATTGCAATTAGATTTTCGCGAGTCTTAACGTCGTTAAAATAATCCCACAATTTTCCTTTTTTGAACTAAATATGGTATACTTATGTAATACATATTTCGATTGTACATATACGCGATGTTGCATTAGCTGAACTTGAAGATTCTCCATCATTATTTAAGTAGTTTCAAAGCGTTTCACCCTCGAAAATGTCCTCCCTCAGATTTTTGCATTAGTCATATTAGCTATGCTGTACATATATGTATATACAGAGTCTTATTTTATTTTTGACAGTTAAATATCTCGAAAAATATGAGAGATACAAAGAAATGTTTCAGACAAAAGTTGATTTGAAGGGAGACAAATAAAATTAATATTCGAAAATAAATTAATTTTTCCAGATTATATGAACGTTATCATTATTTTTTTAAATTATATGATTTTTTTTACGTAATATGATTTCTCTGATTATTCTGCATATACTCAGATAGAATTATTGAAAAATCAATGGTTTACAAAACATTTTATACTTTATTCTGGCATATTTCGATATAAATTACGAAATATCTCGTGAACTATTAATTTTTCGACAACTGTACCTTAATGCTTTTATGCAGAGAATAATGAAATAAATCGATTGGTGTAAAGAAAACACGTTATCCCTTTTAAAAAATGTAATTGTATATTGCAATTTGCATATTAAAAAAAAGCAACTATGTGTTATTTACACCACTTGATTCATCTTGTGATTCTGTGCATAAAAGTATTAAGATACAGTGTCGAAAAATCAATAGTTTACGAAATATTTTATACTTTATGTTGAAATATGCCAGAATAAAATATAAAATGTCTCGTAAATTATTGATTTTTCCATAAATCTACCTTAATATTTTTATATTAATTTGTATTTAAAAAATCTTAATTCCATTTATAAAACAGTGATATCTTCATACGACTTTGAAAAATTTATTTTTTCGGAATATTAATTTTACCATTATTTGTCCTTCAGACTGAAGAATGTTTGTCTAAAATATTTTTCCGTATTTTCTATATTTTTCGAAATATTTAACTGTTAAGAATATAGGGACACCTTGTGTGTGTGTGTACATACATGTGCACGCGCGCGCGCGTATGTGTGTACAAAAGGTGTTCCAAACTTTGCGTGATATCCGTTAATGACAAATTCCTAGTCATTTTGGGACAAAAATCCTATAATATATAATATATATAATACCAAAATATCAAGACTAGAATAGTAGTTTTTAAATGACGGTTTAAAATTGATATACTGTCTGAAATTCGCGCGTTTATGTATGGCGCATCGAACAGTGAAGTATGTAAAATCAATATGAAAAATAAGAATCATATTTGAGAACATTTTTATTATTGTAAGATGTATCATAACTGAGCGCGCACATTTCGGACAGTTTAATTTATGAACTTTAAACCCTTTTCATTTAAAAATTATTGCAGCTTTAATATTTTGATATTAGATATCAGCATCTACCATTAACGAATGTCACGGTAAGTCTGGGACATCAGTATATTCTACTGTTCCTACCTTCCTCTGCTTAGAGCGTGCATAGAGATGTGAATTTCATTCATATGAATATACGAAGTTATATTAATCGATCGTGATATGGCACATTGATGGTACGCTACGTTTATAAAGAGCAGTTTTCCGAAAAGAACATAAGATATCTTTCGAAATAGCGTGTGTCGAAAAGCCTCGAGAGAAAATGAGAAAGGACACAATTATCGAGACGTTAGAAATGTTTTTTTTTTTAATTTGAGCAGAATATTGGCGAAAGAGCTGTGACGTTTCTCCGAATAACAAAATGGAATAGTCTCGACCATTTTACCACTGCCTTACGTTAAGCTGTGATAACAAGATAAAAAAATAATTTGTAAATTTCTTTATTGTTATCAGACGAATGGGGAATAGCGATCGCCAAACTCACATCTCTAGTTGCAGCGTGGTACTAAACGTTCCCGCATCTTATTCACCATTATTACAAATGTACACAAAGTAGACAAACACACACACACACACACACACACATACATATGTACATACATACACAAAACATGTATACTTCTACGTCAATTATTAACTAGGAACCATTACGTAGCGCCCCTGTCACAAACGTATTTTGCCACCTGTCACACTGTCTCGTCACGTGAACCCGTAATTAATTGTGTAAAGTCCATTCTCGATTATGTCACCATGCTCATTCATGTGTAATTCTTATCTCACAGTATCTTTGTAGTACATGTGTATGAACATCGTAAAATCATCCTCGGCTCTTCGTTCCGTTCCTCCTTAATTTATATAGGGGAGACCAGGGCTATTCGTTAGGTGGGGTAATTCGTAAAAATGGCAATATCTTTGTATGGGTATATGTTAAAAATTTACTTTAAATACTGTAAA
>QKQZ01054078.1:3309-13740 GCA_003595255.1 Solenopsis fugax | reverse complement strand
AGCACCGCCGCCGCCGCCGCCGAGGGCGGTCCAACTTCCAGGATCCAGGTTGACGATCAACGCGTGAAACAAGAGATGGTTCACCCGGGCACCTACACCTCGCGCCACGTCTCACGGGCACATCTTGCCAACTGCAAGATGCGCGTATTTCTAAATCCAGGTTGAACGATTCTGGGCCGCCAGCCGTGCCGCCAGACTTTTCTTGCCGTGGCGATGAAACGCGGAATCAACACGGTTCTGCTTTAACGTCTCATTTTCGTAAGCGGAGTCTCTATTTTCCGTCGATCGTTACTCTCTCGAGGCACTTTCTCGATTCGAAAGAGTATCTGAAGCTTCGTTCGTTTTAGTTGCGAAGATGTCTTCGATATCGGTAACTTCGTCGATACGCTACGCTCGGATATACGAGCAGCAAATCTGTGTGAGATCTTCAAATATGTACTTGCTGACGAGTCGACGACGAACCTTCGCGTCCGCCTTCGGTGAACCGGTCGGCTTGCCGGCGCAACGTTCCTCGACGGCGACGACGATGTTGCGTTGGCCATCTGGCGCAAACTCGCACTAAAACCGCGGCGAAACCGCGTGACGAGTCTCCCTCGAAAATAGTCGCCGGTCGAAAATAGCCAGCGTCGAATAAGAAAGAAGAATCATCGGCATTCTCGCTCCGGGTATACACCCGGTGTGCCCGTTGCGCCACGAGATTCTCCAGAGACTGTTCTCGCTTGGTAGAGCGCGTCGACGCGCTAACTCTTCTCCCTCTGTGTCATACTCGTCCTCACGCTTCCACATATCGATCATTATCATCATCAAGGGTTTCCGTTACGTATCAAAGCTCGATAGATAATAACAACAAAGTCCGCATGTTTAATGTTTCGAGGAATTGGATTTCATTATCCAAAAACTAAGGTAATCTCTTTATAAATTGTTCCGTTAACTTCGATTCAGCTTCTGTATCTAGCTCTTTTTTCATGCTTTCATGCGTACAATATTATTTGCTCGAAATTTGAAAAAATATACGAAATTTAACTTTCATGGTAATAAGACTTCAACCGCTTCGTAAAGTTTTCAGATAGTTCAATAAACCTTACAAAAATGTAATCCGTGACAAAAGTTTTTAAAAGTAAAAAGAACACGTGTAGAAACGGTTATATAAAAAATAGTATAATATATTAAAATTTGCCGTGAGGTTTCCACGAGGATGTCCAAAGAGAATACGTTCCATGGATATGTGAATAAAAAAATTATTTCCAAGCCAACTTATATACATATTAGGAAAAAAGAGATATACGAGTTCCAAGATACATTAGAAAATATAATTTAAATATATTAGCATAATCTTTGTTTTTTTGTTTTTTTCAAAATATGAACTGAAGAAGGTTTGGAAAAGAGCTTACCACATACTAATTCAATATTTCCTTCAACAATATCGTCGATAAATACGACAGAGTACGACAGGCGTCTGCTGTGTAATGTTTTCGTAGATCTGGGGGTTGAAAGCATGATCGGACCGACTGTTTGCAGATCATCGGTCGTGTGTCACGCGACGCAGTAAAACAAATAACGAGCAGAAGCGCGGAATAATAGATGCTAATACGTGTGTCGTAATGTCCCTCAGACTCACCTGACTCCTGGTGGACGGCGATCGATGGCGGTGCCGCTCCTGGCTGGGCGACGATGAGCCGTGGTGACGATGAAGGCGCGTACGACGGGACGACGTGGGATGCGCCAGATGGGCGCGATCACGATCGCGATCCCGATGTCCATGTTGTCGGCCGCTACTAGGTGACCGACGATGACTACGCTTGTACCGGCGTTCCTGACTGGTTCCTCGCTCGTGCTGACGGGATCTCAGCACTCGTTCCCCGCTGAAATGCAAACAAAGAAAGAAAAATTAATTAATTAATTATTTTTAATTAAATGTAGCGCTGAAACTCGAATAGATATTAACAGGCAATTAAACAAAGAAATAAGATGGAGTATACTTTATGAAAATCCAAATACTTTCAAAATACGTTCACAGATTGTTCTCATAAGATAAATATTGTAATATTTAATTCGAGCCAATTTAAAAGTGTGTCGAATGATCATGTAGCGCAGGAGTCGAACGCTTAACATGATCTGGAGCGAAACTAAGTGGAAATCAAGGTTGCGTCGTGTCACGTATGACATGTTCTTAACCGCGTATATAACCGTGGGACGACCTAATTAATCTGCCTTCCTCAAATAGATTATCGAGCTTGTTTAGATGAGATGTTTCTTTGTTAATTATAGATATCACAAAATACTTTATTTATTCAATATAGCTGCACGATAGCTTCATCATTAATAAGCCAACAACATTTCTTCAGCATAACACATCAATTATCGAGACACAGTAATACTCATAAAAAGATAATAACGTTAATAATCACGCGAGACTCATTTTAGTTATAAATATCCTACGTTCATCAATACTCTTTGTAAAAGTACACGGTGTTTTCATTACAGAGTTGTTACAACGTGACTGAGAGGGTTTAAAAATTCGTTTGTCACGCTCCGATGATTCACAAAACGGAATGAAAGTCATCGAGAAACTTTGGGCAGAGCTCCAACACAACGTCGAATTTCAATTATTTAACCAATAAAAATTGTTACACACAAACGATTTAATTCGAATTAATCTACTGAGTCAATACATATGTAGAAGAAACTATATCGTTTCAATACCACTAGTAGTCGATTACTAGCCGTCAAGGCACGCGAAAGAATTCGATGAATCGTTTTGAATGACACGCCAGACGACCATTGTTTCGCTTTTTTTTTCCTGCGCGCAGGCATCAACCGTATGATGGGTTCATGGTCAAGCAACGACTCCAATTTGCCAGCGGTAGGCAGCTAGAGAATTTGTCTGAAGATTTCCACATGCGAGTTTTCAGCGAACTGCTAAATGCTAATTTACGAGACAATCAGCAAACATAAAATTTGTAAAATAATATTTCAATAATGGCTTTGTCTTTCCTTGTTTCAGCATTTCTTCGATTAACAGAGGATCGACCAACCGAGAAGTAAAAACACTCGCAGAATTCGTCAACGGATCCATCTCTTGGAGCTTGTCCAAGTCAAAAATTTCGAGGATATGTAATAACTAAATAGGGCACATGAGGATCGTCACCGTGTCGGTTTCATTCTGAACTTTACCACCCACGACTTGGCAAATATTGTTACAAGAATTACACAAAAGGAGCAAAAATACTTTTCGAAAAACAGTTATATTCTACTTTACACGTCATCGACGTCATGTATTTGTGCGATGCAGGTCAATAAATTTACGAGGAACAATACGATCTTATCTCTAATCGCAATAACGTTCGTGTCACGATGTAGACAACATATCATAAAGTAAAACAAATTGCGTCGTCTAAAGAAAAAATGCTGATTAAAAAAATCAAATATTTCTTTTTCCTTCTCCTACTTTTCTTTATATAATATTTCTGAGATTATTTCTTCCTGTAAGAAGGTACGCAATTAAAATTCCCTTTATGTTTAATAAAAAATTTATGAAATTACTTCTCTAAAAAAAAAACTTTCCCATTCATACTGTACCTTGACATCCAGGAAGCTAAGTCGACATACAGGACCGGCATCCTTTAATTTTTCGTTCGTCTTGCCACCTAGATTCCAATGGAGACGATCGGTTTGATTTTATTTACGAAATAATCGCGTGTCGAAATCCACTCTATTTCAATTGTTTAAAGAGTGATAGGGAAATGTTGATTTATCGAGCGCGAATATCAGTTTATAATAGCAGTTTATCAATGTGCGTTTATCAATGTTTATACACGTCCTAAGATAGAGCTGTATTTAAATCCTCCCTATTTCAACAAGAGTATCACTAATTTGTGCTTCGTTTATTTTAAACATTATCGCTATCGAAAGTTATCTAACGATACTTAGTTCTATATTTGCATCGCAAAGTTTTAATAAGCAACTATTTGGTTTCAAGCTTTTTGAATCTTAATAAAAAATTATAAAATGTTTATAAAAATTATATATATATATATATAAAACACAATGCTTTTTATTTCCATTTCGAGAATGTGCGATGTTTCTTTCGCCATAATGCAATTAGAAAGTTATAAGTGTGATTATACTAATTGCGACGATGAAAATCTTTATAGCGAATATTAACATCGTTAGGTGCAGTTTACGCGCAATAGAAACAACCCACAATTATCGCTTTCAAACGCATTGTTTCAAATTCTCAGAAAATCTAATAGGAAAATACTTTCACTGAGCAAATGTAATAAACCGATCTCGATCGAATTTTGAATAGGACTGCTTTGAGAGATCAGCTGATCGCAGGAAGGGAATAAATCCGATGATTCGGAGGAGTTGCGAAGGTTAACTTACAGCTCTTCCTTTCTCTTTCACTTATTATGTTTGCACGCGATGATAATTCCGTGCAGTCCGTATCGAGCTGCTCGAGACCGACATTGACCTTGCCAAAGCTCGCGTGATCTCAGTGAACGAGTGATCCTAGCGGAAGAGATTGCGGACGAATAGCTTGATTATGCTCTTATGATGATGATTCAACGTCTGTAATTTTGCCGAAGTCATAGAATATAAAACTTCAATGTGCGCTATTGTTATCAAATGAAGGAATGATCAATCGAGAGGCCTAGATATCTGCACGGCCAAACGACTTCACGATTGAAAACAGGCCGCGAAATTGTTCGCTCGTCGAGAAAATATCGAATTTGCCAGTTGTGTTATTGACAGATAACTGCACTCGACAGCTGCGATCGTTAGAGAAGCAAAGTGAACTCTATCCCGTCTGGAACGCGCGATTATCAATCAATTTAATTCTAGAATAATACCAATGACAACTCGTGATTTGTGAATGACTAGAGAAAATGCAATTTTTCCTATGAAATAAGTAAATTTTATAATTAACATGATATATAACTGAATTTTAATTAATTTTTGTTAATCTAAGATTCACTTCCTCATTTTTGATGATTCTCATCGATAGGAAAATCGCATGCGAGACTCCGCGTAATGAACTTTCTTCTTTCATCGAACACAATTCGCTGAGCATGAAAAGGTGTTTGTTATTATTCTTTACCGTTGCACAAATAAATTGCATCCGCGACCATTACGCACGGCGTCCATTAACAAGCACAATTAATAGAATTTCAACCAGAGCGAGAGATACTTTCTTTGAAATTTAAATTTGAGAATTATCTCAACAACTACTTCACATTTATTTGCACAATAAATAAAACTCAACAATTGACGAAAAATGCTTTCTATATATAACATCGGAAATTAAATTCATTGTAATCGTAGCGATTTCGATGCATAAAAAAAACGCGTTTAAAATGTTTTATCTCTTACTTCTTCGAACTATTGTCGCGGTAGTCATAATCACCGTATTGTGACAAATCATCGTGACGCAAGTGCGCGTATCTGTGTACCATATGATTTTAAAGTCACATTTCAAGTACACAAAAAAAACATGTAACACTAGTCAAAGATATCTGCAGTCAAAAGCGTCCTGCTCGCAGATTGTTGTGTTCACCATCAAAAAATTCGTCCTTATGCCTTTGATCCATTCGATCCCGCATATGATCGATAGCACTTTTTTTTAAAAATTATTATTATTTATTACGATGTGAAAAGAACGGTACCCCGTTCATCTGAGATCGTATTATGATATCGTCGAGCTTAATCGTG
Organism: Solenopsis fugax; assembly: GCA_003595255.1. Classification (NCBI taxonomy): domain Eukaryota; kingdom Metazoa; phylum Arthropoda; class Insecta; order Hymenoptera; family Formicidae; genus Solenopsis; species Solenopsis fugax. The sequence goes on along the minus strand of QKQZ01054078.1, from coordinate 8,028 downwards.
CTCAGTCACTGACCTAGAAGATCAGGAAGTAACGCGGAGAAGAAATTACTACCATTCATTAAGCAAGTCTTCGCAGCGGTCTTAAATTAAAGGAGAGAAGTATAAAGAGCGTTTTAATTAATTGGTAAATTCGTGCCCGCATTCCGCGTGACTCACGCTCACGCAGCCACTCGAGATGCATGGTTAATGAAGCGCAATGCGAATACAACGGCGTCTCAGAGAGCTTAATTGGTGTCAAATTCCGAGAGCAACTGAGAAGACGCGACAATATTCTAGTTTGATAAAAAAAAGTTTTATTTTATCTACAGAACAAACAGAAACAGTTCTATTAACAATTAATGCCAAAATAACGTTAAATATTAACTTTATATAGCACCTTATACATTCACTATTAATATTGCGAACTTGCAGCCTCCGTAATATGCGGCCTGGAATTAAAAATATATTATTTGAAATATCTCGTTTTGCAATTGTTTTCTAATCACGATTTAGCATAATTTGTAAGTTCTTATTTAACAGCCGAGTAAAACAAGCAAGGTATATAACGCGCGGCAGATTGAGGCACTGTAAGTAAATATTCCATAGTGTGATTCATTACACTTCATGGAATTTACGCAACGGACTGACTATATCTTCAAGACTTCTCTTTATACCACCAAGAGGATTCTAATACAAACTTCCCTAGCAACACAACTGATTTTATATACATTTTCTAAACGATTCCCTGGTGAAAATTTTTCTCAGAATTCTTCATATAATATTTCATAGAATTTTTCAGAATATCTGTATAATTTTATAACTTTCTCAGATTTTGTAAACGAATTTGAACTTTTTTCAAAAATACTTAGAAAAAACTCAAAGTCTACATCTTTTCTCAGAATTTTTCATAAATGTTTATTATAAAATATCATAAGATTTCCAAGATTTTTTGTTCTATAATTTCTACTAAAATGTTTTAAATCTAAAAAAATTAAAAATATTTTTTTAGAAATTATGGGAGGAGAAATCTCAGAATATTTTAGAATTCACATGTACGAAAAATTCTGAGAAAAGATGTAGACTTTCTGAGTACTTTTGAGTATTTCTGAAAAATGTTTCAATTCATAGAAAAATTATAAGAAAAATTTCCAAAGTTATGAAATATTAGATACGTTTAAAAATGTATATAAAATGTACACGAATCAATGTGTTACTTGAGTTTTAGCTTCAATACGTGCACAGAATGAAACATCAATTTGGAAACACCTCGAACATCGATTCAATGTACTAGTTTGAAGATTATCCGAATCCCACCATCAGTACTTGTTACCTCTCTGAAACTTGGCAAACGAAATTCATAAAGTTTCATGCAAATTTCTACATTGAAACACCCCGAAGACGCACAAAGACACTCTTCCTTTATCTCTCCGCAAATCACGCTCGACGTGAATTTATTCCCCGGCGAATGTGAGTGTCACTGACGACACTCACATCGGCACTCACGTATATCTTCATAAACCGAATAACGAGGGTCAAGAACAAGTCTTGGGTGAGACTTGTTGAAGCTCGAGCGCACGGATCACGACTGACAGCCATGAAGACTTCATGGAGAAGCTCTATTGCCGGTTAGAATGACGTGGGAACAGAGGGGGAGAGATCGTTCGCGGTATTGGTCTCGGCGCAGCTACTGGTTCCCTCTCTTCGTACTCTCCTCTTTTTCTTGCAACTTTCTTTGACAATGAGACGGGGCGACATATGTATTCTCAGAATACTGAATACGTTTTCGATGAGATCGTTATAAAGTATAACTACTTCGTTATAAAGTATAATTACTTTTATGCGTTATTTCAAATACTCCTATTAAAATATTCTTTGATGATCCTTTACGATAGCTCACCTTTTATGTATTTTATTATATTTTAACTTTTATTATCTAATTGTTCTAATCTTATTCTTAAAAAATATTAATATATATATGTATAATATAAAAATATTACACATATTAATATTAAATATATATTTCTTCAATATTTTCATGTCATTCAACACAAAAGAATAATGATATAAATTACACAGTTATTTTGAAAATAATTTTGTAAATTTTTATCATACAGATTGAACGTGAGAAAAAGAAGTTGTATTGCATCATGCAATGTTGAAGATAATGAAAGAATACATTCTATTCAAGAATTAACTTACCTATAGGTTCCTTTGCTCTGTGGACTCTCATAATCGATACGTCTGCGTTTATGCTCGTATTGTGGGGAGCCTACAGAATGTGAACGTGTTCTCGAGTGGCTACGAGAGCGGTGACGCCTCCTGCTTCGTGGCATCTGTAACACAAATGGGACATTTTTTACTTATAATACGTACAAAAATATACGTTCTACTATTACTGTATCTTAACGTACTTCATATTTTAATTATATACTTGTAATTATACACATTTTTTTACAAGTACTAAAAAATTGAGTTTTTTTACAACAAAACCTGTTGGAAAGTCAGATCAGATATTCTGATGTTAAAGATTAAATTCAAATATCCTAACATGATTGGAAAGTGTACACCCAGAGAAAAATTAAGTTTAAATTGTTTCTTTAACTTGGTTTTTTAAGTTGAAGTAAAAATACCTTTGCGGAAAATAAAAATTCATTTGATTTCAAGAAACGGCATTATTAATCTCTCTCTCTTTATAAAAGTAAATAAATTTTGTTCAAATTAATAAATCTAAACGAATAATTATTTAATTCAAAGAAAGTACTGACAGAAAAGTAAGAAATATTTAGTTGTTTTGGTTTTAAAAATATATTTCTTTCATTTAGAGAAAGATTTGCGTGGCACATTTCTTTAATTCTAAAAAAAAAAATCTTGAAATTAGAGAAATTTTTCTTTAACTGTGTAGCAATGCACAAATTTCTTTGATTCAAACAAATATTTTTTTTATTCGAAGAAGCCTTTCTCTAGTATCAAGTAAATTTAAATTGAGAGAATAACCATACTGGTCGAAGGTAGATCTCAGTGCTTAATAATAATTTCCTAAGTGAAAACAATTTAATTCAGAAAAAAATCATTAACTGTGGAAACAGGTAAGAATATTTTACATACAAGTGAATGTTGCCGGCAACGCTTATTATTTTCTGCATAGCACAAAGTATTGAATATTAACGATGTTGTTTTAGAAACTTCAGCGGGTAGGTAATCTAAATATTGGATATTCGACGAGATTATTTTTAACTGCTTTTCACTGAAGAGTTACTTTACTGAAGAGAGGCGGAATAAAAGAGGCCAGTGTACGCAAGCTAGGCGGCGATAGAAAAACGAGCGATAGCATAAGCAACATGCACGTTGCGATTTTAATGTTGCTGGTTGTCGTAAAGTCCGCTCGCATTATTTATATGGCACTTTCTATACTGTCTTAGAGCTTCTTTACATTCGCTCCATTTCAAGCGCAGAAAATGTAAGAAGCGTATACCGCTCGCGAACAAGAAAGGATCAATTCTTACCTCTTATTATCTAAAGAAAATGGTCTATTAAAATAACTTATTCAGTCTTCATCTTCCGCATTATAGATAATACAGAAAATAGTATAAATTTAATATAAATCTAAGTAAATGGTGTAAATCTAGAAAGAAAAAAAAAACAATTTTTAAATGCTCCTTAATTAGGCATGTAATGCACACATAATTCAATTTATACACTGAGAAAAAAAGTTGTTAATTTTTATATATTTTATTTTTATTTATATATTTGACTTACAATATAAAATATTTGAATTTCAGTTTAAGCATTTATATATTTAATAACTTTTGTTAGCTACAGATATATTTAACTTAAATACATAAATACTTTAAGAAATTTAATCAAGTTAATTCTTTTTTTTTCAATGTAGCGATTACAACTAATGACAATTTCCAGCACCAATGCTAATTTCTACTTCATTCTTTGTTATTATTGTTATTACCATTATAATCTCATATAGTGCGTCAATTTGAATTGCTAATAGATATTCACTTCTTTCAATAATAGGAACGATTAAAAAGAAGATATAGATTTTGCAAAGTAAAAACGTAGGAAACAATGTAAAGTGTTGATAAATCCATAATTGGTGGAATCTTTCTAGAAACAGAAAATAATTCTTTTAATATAAAAATCTTAATATTTCTGTAACAGTTAATTAATATTTAACGGGGACACCCTGCCATGTTACAGATACAGCACTGTTAATCTGGAAAATGGATTAGTTAGTCCCACACCGTCGACGGTAATCGAGCCAGGTCGTCATGCATGCTCAATTGCAATTTATGAAAATGAGGGTGCGACAAGATGAGAGAAGGTAAGGTATACATTCAATAAAGTCGACGAATCGCAAAACGCGCGGATGGTGACGTTACTTCGGAACAACGACAGAGAGAGCCGGAACGGAGGCCGCGGGAACGCGGGCAGATCCGTGCTACACGGGCGCCGAATCGAGAATCGACGAACCGAGGCGAGGGAACCGAGCCGCGTACCCGGAGCTATTATGCCGGAGCCATACTGCGTGTCTACTTACGTTGGAAAGGCGGAACAGGCTCACTTGATCCCAAATGAAATCGAAGACGGACGATATCCAGGAGCGTGAAGTTGACGCTTGCGGTATGATACTGGTTTTCGACAACCACGTGGACATCGGCTCAAAAAATTCTGTAAAACGTGGGCAGTCGCATTCGTGAGAGCGTCATAATACAGATTAGCCCACTCCGC
>QKQZ01054076.1:0-12892 GCA_003595255.1 Solenopsis fugax | reverse complement strand
GAAGTGTGCAAAGTTTCATCAAAATCGAAGAGTGACACTTGGGTAGGTTTACTTGTTAGTGCTAATATTTATTGAGTGATTTTATAATATATTCAAATACCTTTTTTAGGGGGAAAGGGTTCTCACATTTAGATAATATTTGTTGGCATCATTTATTACTATATTGATTAGCAATTTAATTTCATGATATCATCATATATTTCTGATTTTAAAATTCGGCAAATATGCGGCGTGCAGTTTGGGGAAACTTATAAATGTATAGATATAAATAAGAAATTATTACTTCTGCTTCAACCGGTGTAACTCTACTTTCTTAATTGAAAAAAATATATTTAATACATTTCGAATGCGTTGTTTTCATTCCGATGTGTCCAAAGACGTTATTATAAGTACTTTTTATTTATTGACAAATTATTTGTAGTAAGCTCCGTTCATTATTTTTATATAGTATAAGTATTGACATAAATTTGTTCTTTTTTCCTCTAAATTTGTCTAGGAAATTTTTATACACATTTTATTTAGTTTTCAATAATTATTCATTTACAAAGATTTGTTTTTGTTGACCTTGAATTTATTTTTTTATATTACAATCTGAAATTACATTTTATTCGAAAATATATGAGGATCTCTCAAGGAAATTTGAAGAGCGTGAAAAATAAATATCTTGGTCATGCAGAAACGTGATCTTTCGCGTTCTATGAAAAGTAAATTGCCGCGATTGTTTCGTCTATGACGAAGAAAGGCAAAGTAAGAGACGCCACCCACGATCTCACTTCCGAGTCACAGACGATTCTATCGTAGATTCGAGGGTTATCAGGCGATACCGTGAAGAATCGTCGGCGGCCGGTGACATAATGCATATGCAGCGCGGTGCATACTGATGGCACGCACTCGATGCATCGCGGCGCGTTTCCGAAAAGCGCGAGTCCTTGTAACCGTCCTTCCTCCGTCTTTCTTATGACAACGTCTACGTGACTTGCTTGGGCTATAGATCGCGCCCCGCGGCTGCTTGATCTCCCGGGTTATGACGACGGTCGTCGTAAGTTTTTCACACAAATCGATAAATTTCGTCAAGCACCGCCGGTCGTGCGTATATACGAATGCGACGCGGCATGAGACGCCGCGTGGGAGATGATTTCCTTGGAATTATGCTAATTGCGTTCCTCCCGAAACACGTGCTTCGCGGCCGACTCTCACACGGCACGCCGCCGCGCCGTGTCGATGCGACACTCAAGCATGCAGAATTTTCGTCGCCGATGTTATCGCCGTTCGCGCGCGATTCCGTAAAAAAGAATCGATAGGCCGATAGAGTCGTGTCGGAAGTCGATTAGCGGAACAAGATAATTTCGGTTTAGGATTGGGATCATGCCTCGCGGCCTTAATTAATTTTGATTTTGATTACTGATTGCGCTTAACATACATTTGCGATAACATCCGCTTCCACTTTCGACAAATTATGTCATGCCCGTTGCATTAAACATGTTTTTTGTATGCATACATACATATCATTCCAGCTGTCTCGAATCAGTGGACGTGCATTAAGATATGATCTAACTAGTTTGAAACTCTTGATATACATTGAATGCTCTTAGAAGACATTGAAATAGTAAATTATTAGAGTGATCTAGATCTCGAAACCGATTCATTCAAAAATTCCAGAACGGAGATTTTTCTTTTAATAAAAACGCGGCTTAATAGGGACCTAAAAAGAATCAATAATACTGATCAGTAAGACTAACAATATGCATTAATATTTTTACAACTTGAGATTATTTCTGTGATTGTCATCCATGATTGTAAAACTACTGATAATTTTGATGCGTCCTTTTTACACAATCATTATTGTCAATATCCCTACCTGTACACAGCAGTGCTGATATTTGAAAAATTACAAAATCCGGATCACAGTCAATATTCTACATTAATCCATCAATATTAACCATGCACGATCACTATAAATATTGTCAGTATTTGTTGATACTCAGTTTTATTGATCGCGTAAGGTCTCTACAAGAACTATTGTTGTAAAATATTACAACTAGGGTTGGGTAGTAACTAGTTAAGAAATTAATAATTTTTAACTTAGCTTAATTAATTTAAATTAAATGGCTTAATCTTTAACTTTAACTAGTTACTCTTTAAATATACAAATTTCAATTTATTAACTTTTTTCCTAGGTTAAAAATTTATCTATGTAAAAGAAAATTTGTTTTATAAAAGAAAAAATACATCTCCAAAATACATTCACAAAAAACAATATTTCTTTGTTATTTCATATAAACTTAATTTACAAATAATATATTAAATTTATTTGAGGATTCATATTACAACTGTTTTGAGCAATCTAACTTTAAAAACTTACGAATTTAATTTAATTTTAATAATTTTCAAAATTAACTTTTAATTTGTCTTAAGTTAATTTAATCTTAACGTAACTTTTTATTAGTTTTTTGTTCATGTAACTTTTAACGTAACTAAATTAATTTTATAAGTCATTAACTTTAACTTAATTTAGTTAAAAAAAAATATTAACTTATTCAATCCTGATCACAATGACATTGTTTAGCGTTAACGCGAGACACGCTTCAATTGAAATTGTATTTTAATCGACGTATTTTCATGCAGGTTACGAGCTCAGCTTAACAACAACGTGACACTTCGTTCCACATGGTATCGAGTACAAAGTATGATAATAAAACGTGGCGGGTGGTGACATTTTCATGCGCGCGTTCATCCTGGCGAGGCGCGAAGACGTTACTCAAAATGTACAGCCATTAACCGTTGGCATCCTACGGAAACTGCTGTCTCTGAATTAACAAGTACTCCAATGTGCGCTCGTCCATCACGCGAGGTGTCACATCGTTTCAAAGAATCGTTTCCCCCGATCTCGGAAGCTATTCACGAAGCGACCGTATATTCGGGGAGGCATGTTGTCGCCGGCCGCGATTAACATTTTAAATATGCAACGAAAGTGTTCGGTTCCCCGCCGAAAACATTCCCACATTAACACAAACGAAGCTATCGCAGATTCGACATTATGCTTATTAACTCTGGAAACAACAAAATACTCTTCTGTCAAAATAATTGCAAACAGTGAACATATAAACATTTAAAATATCTAATGTATGTAATGATTATATATCAGGTATTTTAAATTTTAATTTTTTTTTATTGAAAGCGTGTAAAAAAACATTATATACGATAGATTAAATTATCATATTCATTTTTATATTTTTAAAAAAAAGATACAGGAGAATTGCTGAATATGCGTACCACTTAAATGATTTTTTATTATATTTCTTATTTGATATCACGCTGATTAATTAATAAATTAATTTGTGATTGGTGAAAGATTAAATATTATAGATACCTGAAACAGTAAGCTATTTTCAAATGAACTTTGAAAATAGCTTACTGTTTCAGGTATCTATAATGTTTAATCTTTCATCAATAACAAATTAATTTATTATCAGTCTTTTTGTAACATACTGCAAAACTTACGACTTAAATAACTGCATGGTCTCCTAAATCGTATCCTTTGAATGTATTGAATTAAAATAATCAAAAATATAAAAAATCATTAACTAGTACTTACTATAAAAATACTCTATCGAAAAAGAATCAAATATTTAATAATTAATAAATAACAATAATGTAAAGACATCGAAAAAAATTGGAATTTATTTTTACAATTGACATATTTTTATTTATATCAATTATTAGTTGTACTATTATCATTTATCGAACTTATATTAATATTTATTTATTTCTTATTGTAATAAAATTAGTGATGATACGATTTAGAAAATTTGATAGATTGTATAAAAATATCAATTTAATTTTTATAATAATTGCCAATATGTATATATTATGCAATACATGTAAAATATTTTACAAAATTTCTTTTATAAAATTATTAAAATTCAGTATAAAATTGCACGATTATTATCAGCACAAATTAATTCAAAATTAATAACAGTTGCAGCTGATTTAAAAGTATTTTTAGCACGCACAAAACAAGATGTAACCTGTTAAATTTTTGTCCATATTATTCTTTTTTCATTTATTTCATATTTGTGTCACTAAATGTTAATTATATTAAATAAAAGTATAAAATGTTGATGTAGCGGTACACATTCAGCAACTCTCGCCTAAGTTGCCAACAGTTTAAAGATTTTTGTTGGATATTTCTTTTGGTTTATTTTTACTATTGTTTTATAGATTATGGATAAGAAACGTGCAATTCAACGTACACACACGAAATCAAACGATGCATAATTTCTTCTATCAAATCTATATAGTTTTCTTGTCATGAATAATGCCTAAGAATATTCGCACCGTCTATCACTGCGATATGGGTTATCAATTTTTCATTACTTTGTCTGGCATGGACATAGATTTGCGAATTTAATCGCTGGCAGATCGACATTCGAATAATTATCGTAAACCTCTGTCATACGGCGATCGGACTCCGGTCTGCCGCGAGCTGTGGAGTGTCATTAACGATTTCTCAGCATTTTACACGTAAAAATTATCCGGGCGTTATTAACGAGTGACACGTGATTATTGCGGATATCAAAGTTCGCAAGCGCGAACCGCGGAAAATTCAGAGCGCCGTGCCGTCCGCGCGTCGATTTACGAACAAGGCGGCGATCGGTCGGCACGATGGAAATGCAAAATAATTAAGATCTCCGCGATAGGCATCGGTATATATTTATCCGATTCGACGAAAACGCCCGTGGTCACATACACTCGCGAACCAGTCGCGTTGCGTAAGTCGTTGCCGATAGCAAGTTGTGTTTCGCGAGCGTACTTACGGCCCGTCATATCGGACAACGTAGCGCGATAATCGAGCGGCCCGAGCTCGTTAACGAGTCATTAACTCCATAACAAACTCCGTTGTCGTGTTGACTGAATTATGCGACGATAAAAAGGGAAAGAAGCGAATTTGTCGAGGTAAATTAGTATCCGCGCGTAAAATCTCCGGAAAAAGGCTTGAGAACGAGAACCTTATTTATGGCAATTGCGACCTATTCGCCTGAAGAAAAATTGTGTATCGATGTTGAATATTAATAATATTGTCGGGTGCATGGATATGTGACTAAACTGATCTATCCTCCCAGAATTGATTTTTATTAATGTAATTATTGTACACGCGTATTTGATACGCCTTGTCTAGATCTTTGCTTTATTTCAATATACTCGGGATAGACAAAATGGTGTAAATACCTAAGAATTTGCTTGTTTAAACTTATTAATAAGAGGTTGTTCCATCATTTATTTTTAATACAGATTTTATTCTTGTCTGGAAAATGATGATAAAATCATAAAATGCTTGAATAGTCACCATTAGAATGTTATACTATTTTTTTAAGCAGGACTTAGAAGAAATTTTTTCTCACACTATTTTCTAAAATTAATCTTCAAAATTTGAATGTTTCTTCCCAACCAACATAATTGTCTGATTTAAACATGACGAGTTTTGAAGGGTAAAATAAAAAATAAATTTTCAATATCTTTCAAAAATATTTTGCTAAGAGAATAGTATAACATTGCAATAGTGACTACACTCAGAAAAAAGTTTTTGACTTGATTAAATTTTTCAACTTGACTAAATTTTTTCAGTTCAACTATTTATGTATTTGACTTAAATACATAAAATACTTGGACTTCAATTTAAGCATTTATATAATTAACTTAACTATATATATTAAATTTAAATACATAAATGTTTGAACTGAAGAAATTCAATCAAGTTGAAAACTCTAGTCAAGTTAACAACTTTTTTTCTCAGTGTATTTAAGCATTATATGGCCTTATTCCAAACTAGAAATAAAATTTATATTAAAGACAAGTGTTGAATTAACTTTTTATTGATAAAATAAATATTTTTCACACTGAGAGAAAAAAATTGCTATATTTTAATAAATATTTGTTTGAATAGTTGCAATGAAATATTTACTTACGATACATAAATATTTGCTGAATAAAAAAAATGATAGTTAAATTTATTATTGATATTCAGTAAATATTTCATTGCAACTATTCAAACTATTCAAACAAATATTTATTAAAATTTAGTAACTTTCTCTCAGTGTACAGGTGTTTACATTATTTTCCCTTGTATTATCTATACGTACAATTCTATTTATTTCAACGCGATAACTATGAAATTACAAAACTGACAATGTCACAATACGGCTCGCTTTATTGCTGCATATCGCGCTGCGAGCCGCGGGACAAATCTAAAATTGCCGGACCTCGATTACGATGAAGAATTTATGAGTTCGAGGAACTCGGGGAGGGAGACAACGTGTGGGTAGAGTCGCGAAATGAGTTCCGCAGAGAGCGTGCTAGCGGCTCTCCGATGTTACATTCTCGCGTAGACGAAAAAAGAACGAAGGAAAAAGAGGGTGATGCAGGGGGTGGTGCAGAATCGATAATGGACTGTCACGGGTGCGTGCTCGTTAAGCTCTCCTTCGCGTTTCTTTGCAATCCGGCGCGATAAGCGCAAAGAGGTGTGCGAACGCGTCCGAGGTGCGTTCGCGTCGGGTGTGTGCTTGCGCACTCTGGACGACGAGGAGGACGAGCGAAGGCGGGAGCGAGAGGGAGATGAGCCTTGCCNTACATAGAGGCAAAGCCGCCTTAACGAGGCAACGACGGAATTTTAGCCGACCCAATCTATTAGAAAAAAAAAAGAAAAAAAAAAGAAAAAAAAAGAGAATACGACGGACGGACGGACGGACGGCAGGAGCGAGACGAAGGCGAAGCGCGCGTCCGCACGAACGAAGAAGAGGATTCGCGAATAAAACAAAAGCGCCGAGCGACGTCGAGGTTCGCGCGCACGTCGCCGTCGCTTGGATGAACGAGCGAGCGAGCGAGCGAGCGAAGGAAGGCGCGTACGCACACGTGCATTCGACGCGTGCACACACGTACGCGCGCGTAACCCACACACCGCCGGCGTGACACCGCGAAACGAAGGAGAAGGTTGCGTAAAAGGGTTCTCGCGGGCGCGGAGGGAATACACACGCGACTCCGGGTGGCGATGCGAGAGGAGGTGCTGGGCCGACACGCGATATAGCGTGTACGTGGCACGACGTGCACCCATTGGTCGACCGATGGTCGGGGCGTCCATGGTAGAGAGACTCCGATTGGTCCCCGGGACGGTTAACAAGGCTCCGCTTCGCCACAGACGAAATAATAAACCGCCGCCGTGCTCGCGCGAACCGTCAGGTATGTTTATTTCTCTCTAATCCTCTTCCTTTCCCTCGCTCTTTCGCCTGCTTCTCTCTCTCTCTCCTGTTCGTCGTTCCGTCTTCTTCTCGCGGCCTCGCGATGTGCTGTCCTTTTTTCGCGCTATTTTTTTCGTATCTTCTCTCTCTCTCTTCCTCTCATTCCTCTCTCCAGTTGCTGATGATAAAATACATCATGGAGTTTTCCTCGCGCGAATTTGAGGAGTATTGTCAGTAAAGACGTGGCATACTTGCAAAACTGTAATTACAGCGATATATCTACGTGACATTAATTGCCCGCTAAAATATAGGTATAATTTTATTTTGAATATTACATAATGAGTAGGAATAAAGGGGGGCTATGAGACATTTATCATGAACCGTTTTAAAATTCTTTTGAATGAAATTTGTCTTTCATAGATTCGAGAGAAACATTATGCTTATTTCACAATTTATTCCTCGATCTCTCTCTCTTTCTACGAATTTTGTAAAAAAGTTATGAACATATGCATCTGTCTATCGGTTCAATACAAAGTGATTAAAGAGTTACACTAGTGTGAAACTTTCAAAAAATCGAAATAAATTTTTCCCTTAAATAATGCCTTAGAGTCTTAAAAATAATAAATAAAGCTGTAAAACCAATTTAAAAATTGTTTAAAGAAGTTTTACAACTGAGTTTAAGAACTTTAAACGAGCTTTTCTCGAAACTAATACATTTTTAATTGGCTTGCAGTATAACTTTAACAAATTTTATCCGATTCACTTGAAATTTTTACAGTAACTACTAAATTAAATTCTCTAGAGAATTACATATTTTTTACGATCGATTAAAAACTTTTTTATTAGAAATACTTTTTCACAGAATTTTTTGGGTGAAAATAAAACTTTGTTTTTAAACGTTCACCATTTCTACAAAAATCAATATTTTATAACATATACAGTCTCATTTGTAGAGCTCCAGCGCCGCCATCTTGACGCAAAAAAATAAAACAAAAATTGTTTTGTGCAGTTTAAGACATACACATTAAAGGCCTTTAAACCGAATTTCCACTTATTTTATTATTTAAGTGCAAAAAATTCCCAAAGTTACCTTATGTTCCCATAGGTGTTCACACTAGTGTAACCCCTTAAACAACTTGTATAACACGAAATCGAACTTTTGATTTAACGGGAATTTAATTTCGGGGGGCAGGATCAATTGTAACAACGTCCGCACGTAAGGATGCCGCGCATACGAGCGTATTTTCGGGCAAGATTCCAAATGAGTTTTCCCGACACCCACTTATACGCGGAACTGGTTCTTGTCTACTCACTAAATCGCGTGCCTGCACTTTAATAGGCTCTCGGCGGCGTCCGAAGTTGCATGGAAAGTTGTTTGAAAAAAGAAGCACGGCCCGCTATGCACATCGGGAGTAAAACGTACTGTATAATTGAACGAGCCCTCCTCCCGCCCCGGGCATTTACATAGTTTCGCATTAATCAGATTTCAGATCGTATCGTCGGCCAAGGCACAAATTAGATTCCTTCCCCGGCAACATGACAACTATTTGCGTAATCCTTCGAAAGGCTACTCTTTAAATTCGTTCTATTACACAAGAGGGAGATATTTAATTTTCCTCGTAAATATTCGAGCGCTGCCTAAATCATTGACTTTCACTTTTTAAAATATAAGATGTGTGGAAATGGGTCCATTAATTTTTTTTCTTTTATATTCGACCTAATAAATTATAATATTAAGTGCAATTAATTGAGTCAATCTCACACAAAATATCTGCACATTTATCATTATCACATTAAATTTTATGACGTGCCATCTGGCAGATTTGTAGACAATTATTTTTAAATAAAAATATCAAAATATTGATTCAACGATAGAGAATTACATTGCATATAAAATTATATTTATTTTAGTTTAATAGAACCATGGTAGAATACGGTTATATATATATTTTTTTGAATTTAGTTTCTCCTCTGTACATACATCCTTTTTATCAAGGATTTTCAGGCGGTAACTTTGCCATGGTTTATCATCCTTATCGTTTGGTTATATGAAACTGATGTATGAAGGTGATACGGGCGATAGATCTGCGAATCGAGGGAATACGTCCCCTAGGCTCATATCTTACCCGCATCGTTGCTCAAATGCGGTGCGACAACTCACGCATCCCGCTAAGAATGTGCAAAGCGTATATCCGTATGGTAAAATATACAGATTATTTCGATATTAAGTGGACGGTACACGCGAGCCGCGTAAAATCTAGATGTTACGAGGCTACGTTTATACCGTAACCGCAAAAACTTTTCGAGCTCTTTATAACTTTGCACAAATACGCTTATCTTGGCTACGTCGCGTCGCGTTTATGATGAATGAAAATCGATTAGCTCGCTATTTATATTCGTTTTCACACCTGTATATTTCCCCGTTTATCCCTCCCCTTCTCTCTCTTACTTAATTCTCGATCAAAAATTCGTGAACAATTTCTGCCTCGAATTTGTAATTTATATCTCGTAAATAAAAATCGCAAAAACGAGAGACGGTCTATTCCGCGTGCGACGGATACGAGGCTTTCGTAACTTTTTTCGCCTGTAAATTGCCGCGCGATAACTCACGGGATGCCGACCATAATTTTTCGCGTTCAACATCAAGGCCCAGACCCAAACGACACCACTTCCGAATGTCTCGGCCGATACCGCTCGAGGGACATTATTTTCGCCGGGACACAAAATTTCGTGGCCGCGGCCCTTGGAAAGCTGGCCGATTGTAAACAAGGGCTAATCAGCTCGACACGAGCCGTTAAGATTAGGGAGGGACAAGTCAACGGGACTCAGTATGCAGCGTGGATCACGTTTTTTAAGGAGGTATCTTCTGAGAAATAAAGGAAGATACCCGAGAGCGGTGTAGAGAGCGTGAAAGAGAGAGAGAAAGAGAGAGAGAGATACATCCAGGCATGTGTGGTTTAACGCGGCTCGTGTGTCCGCACGAGAAGCCGCTTGTTCACGTCGAAATAAAAGTGAGCGCTCATGGAATTTTCGTGAACTAGCCTCTCCGCTTTTTTAACGTCGCCGTCTGTCCCGAACCGGTCGGGAAATTATAATTCGTCCGACCAGATTGGCGTTGTCGTGGTGTAGATTCTCTGGATGAGACATGATACTCCTCGCGACTCGTCTTACACCATCTCTCAAAACCACCGCAAAGTCCTTTTGCTCTTGTCGTCGGACATTCTTGCATCGACAGCCACAGACGCACGTGTAAAAAAAGAATATTTAAATTTTGACATAATATATTATACTTTTTTTCGTATTTTATGTTAATTTGTGTAACTATTGATAAATGCTTGGGTCTGTTGACTATATGTTAGGGCCTGCATATTGCAAAAGAAATTATCTTTCTCCGAGACAATCTTATTTCATTTAAATATAAAAGATTAACAAGTTTAGATTTAAATACATAGAAACACAGCTTCAAGATGAGATTTATATTAATTTATGTAAGAAATTTAATTTGTATTATTACGTGGTAATTACTTAGAATTAAAAATTTTTCAATGCACTGAGAGAAACAATTACAAAATTTTAATAAATATTGTTTGAATAGTTGCAATGAAATATTTACTAAATGTAAATAAATATTCTTATATATAAATATTTATTTAGTATAAGAACCACTAATTTAATTCAACTATCATTTTTTTATTGAGTAAATATTTATACAGTGAGGAAGTATTTGGTTGAAACTATTCAAACGAGTATTTGTTGGAATTTGCCGGTTTTTTCTCTCAGTGTAATAAATTATAATTATGGCTAACGTTCACCAATCTCAGGTCATTAGAATTTGCATTTATGTTGCACGCGCAAATCGATCATGTTCTTTCGAGCGGCGTTAATCGATGTCGACAGTTGTTTTCAAAAGTTCGCTCGCCTCGGGAGGATTTTTCGTAGTTCCGTTTTTGAAAGCGGATAAGACATTTCGGCGTGCAGCTCCGTCGAAAATGAAAAATCGTTCGCTTAATGGGCAATATAATAATTAACCGTTTGACCCACGCCCTACCAACTCCCCACGGGAGTAAAGAGGAGGTAGGATAAGGAGGCAGGCCATCTCTCACTTGGTCCCACATTGGACCTCACTTAGCAGCGATTTGATGCATTTAAAGCGGACCCACCTGGTGAGCGCCGCTTCATTTTTCCCGAACTCCATTAGCCGTCCGTACAATTATCTTTCGCCTCTCTCGTTCCCCCGGTCTCGCCCACTATTCTCTTTCTCTTTCGTCCGGGCCATTGTATCGGTTCCCCCGGACCAGGGATTTACACGGTGATGAGCAGCATGACGAGAGAAATGCAAATATCGGCCGAAATTTCACGCGGCATTCCAGTCCGAAAACGTTTCTTTGTGTCGGTCGATCCGACGATGTCGCGGCTTGATTGGATGCCCGCGGATCGTTAATATTACATTAATATTCGCACGTGTCATTCCTTTCGCGCAAAAGGATAGCTGCTCGTCGATGCTGATTGACGTACGTTGTAATTAAGCGCATGGCGCTATATAATTTTACGTAATTTTCATAGAACTTGCGAAATTGCGGACTCGTCGCAGCAATTAAATCGCGCTCGCATCTGCGAGTGCTGCACTGCTGCCGCTTGCATTCGGCGGAGGGACGGTCGGATTGTCCGAAGGAGGCCCCCCCCCCTTGCTCCCTTTGCTCCCTTCACCCCTTCCGACCATGGAATCGCCAAAGTCGTCGGTGCGGACGGTGCGCGCCGCGGCGACTTCCGCGGCAGCTTTCATCCATTATGAGACGGCCCACGCGGATGCGGTTGCGAGAAACCGCTCGCGCGGAGCGGGAGGGAAAAGAAAAAGAGATTCGATCGACGCGCATCTTCGGCGCGGCGTATTAGCATAAACCTAATATGCCACGCGAGGGGCACAATGCGTTATTAGAGGAGCCTGAGGAATGGGCCACCGGGCCCGGCCGGAGATCTCACGGCACGATACGTCACAGGCCGCGCGTATGCTCTACTTAACATAATATAATTGACCACACGCAATTCAAAGGATTTTGCATAGCAAACAAATCGTATTGTTCCGCCACGGGCACATTCGAGGATTATCCTCCTTCGTCTCTCGCGCGAGAATCCCCCGTATACCGGCTCGCGAAATAATGAGATTTTTTTTTTTCTTAAACGCGCGATGACAATGCAGAGAATCGTTATTCAGATCAAGCAGCTCGAGATGGAAGAGTCCCTCATCTTGCGATTGTTGGAAGGCATTTCCGTTCGAGATATCGTGTAAAGCGGCGCATTTTCCCTATCTGTATTTAGATTTTTATTAAAGTGATTAAAGATGTATTACGCATACAGTCAGTTCCACAAGAGCGTATACATCTGCAAGAGAGATTTATTATGAGATTTTAAAAAAAGTATCTATCATTTTAAAGTACATCCAATGCTCCATTTCGTCATGGGCTAATATATATATATATTCAATCAATTTGAAAAATTTAGTCAAAAGTTAACAACTTTTTTAGTTTAAGCATTTATATATTTAATTTAAATACGTAAATGCTTTAACTGAAGAAATTCAATCAATTTGAAAAATTTAGTCAAAAGTTAACAACTTTTTTTCTCAGTGCAGGCTATAACAAGAGAAGATTTGAATATATATA
>QKQZ01054072.1:0-14135 GCA_003595255.1 Solenopsis fugax | reverse complement strand
TTCTGACACCTGCGGTGTAAATCCCCCCGCGGCGTAAATACCGCAGTTACCCTATATATTTTTCTCAAAAAATGTGATTATCGATTATCATATGTCATATAATATATTATGTAATTTATTATGATTAAATTACATTTTCTCTTCTCTTCTACTTTTTCTTTCAAAACAAATTATTAGTATTAAAATAAAAAAAATTTATTATTGTCTTTTCAAGAAAAATGACATTGGCTACTTTCGCGACAAAATATTGATGTTTTCTCTTGAAAAATGTCATATGCCGTCCGAAAGCCGATAATGCATCAGACTGGTATCGCTTTTATGCACGTTGGAAAAACTATCGTGCTGTTCTGCGATATCGCAAATCCGCAATAGGAGAACCAGGAAATATTTTTCGATAGGGTCAATGTGGAGGCTACGTGGAATAAAAATACTGGTCATAGTCCCATGATCGTACTCCCATGTATGTATAAATATGTATGAAATATATTAATAACAGGCAAGATCAAAGTTGGATCGACTGAGATAAATATTGCCTTTTACATAAATATGGCGCAGATGATAAATATATTTGAATTTGTTAAAAAAAACCAGGAAAAGGATGATATTAACAAAATTATAATAAATGCATATTGCAGCGATAAATGCAGCGCGTTTATTAATATGGTGAGTTACTGAAAAATCTGTCCTCATGGTAGAGACTTGCCTTCGTAGCAAGGCAGCTGAAACCAATAACGCTGGAAATTGACTATATCATCTGCACTCTCAGGACGGCGGGAAAAATGATCGGCCCGATGATATTGCGCCTACGATACTCAATATCGCTTTTCCCACTCGCAGTTAACGTGTATCTTGATAAAGTGAAATTGAGCCATACGGAAATAAAGTTTAAGAATACGAGAATAAAGCAGAATAAAATGAATCATTCTTAAATACGTCCAATAACTCGGATTAATCGATAATAGAAATAATAATGAATATTAATAATATGAAATAAATCTTCTTTATAACTATGTTTCTCTGTAGGATTATGCGTTATGCATATTTTAAAACACGATTATTTTTCTTCTCGAATAATTTTAAAACATAGAAAAGGACTGTAAGGAGAGAGTTACATTACAGTTTATTCAGAGAATGTAATGCCTTTCTTCCATTCTTTATGTTTATCTCGAAACGCGAATATTACGTATAATGAAAACGAATGAAAGGAATGTTCTGTATACCTTTATTTTTCAATATAATCTCCACACAGTACGAGCTTATTTTGCTATGAGCACAAGTGTGGATGAAGATTATATTAAAAAGTGTATAAACAGAGAATCTCTTTTAACTACGCATAATTTTCATATTTTCTATATAAAAATATTTCGTGAAAAATGTATTTACATATCTCTGACGAACAAAAAATGAGAAATCATAAAATAATGAGAAATTCTATCCCTTTTGGATTCTTTATATATTTTGCGTTTTATATTGCATTTCTGTATTAAATATCTGGAGATACACCGAAAATATTGTAAAAGAATTTAAGATATAATCTATCGAATGTAAATGTGTGTACCAAAATCATAATATATTCTACGCGCAAAGAAATGTAAGAAATAGAAACATTTTATATGTAATATAGATTGCCCAATATCGCTTATAAAATCACTTTGACCACTTTCCAACTTTGCATATTTTATCTTCATTTTTTTTTTCTTTTGAAGTTTACATAATTTATTTATTCATATTTTCAGCTATATTTTCAATTTTTAAATCCAATATTATCACTCCGCATTTTTATCTCGAATTCGTGCACTCATGCACGAGGCTCGACACCTAACTGCATCTGGTTGCATGTTGCCGCGTGTTACTCCCAACTTGGGTGTGCACCCGATGTTGCGCCCCTTAATCATAACCGTCCATGTCGAGATGCCTCGAACGAGACCCAGAGAACGACGCTGAGCGTCGGCTTTGCCTCACTAGTTCTCGTAATATTCCCCTGATGCAGGAAATCGTCGGTTTTCGCATTGGGAATGATCACCGAATGTGCTCTCTCTCTCTCTCTTCATTTTACAGAACGACTAATTGACATTTCCAGTAACGACTTAAGCCTTTAGACTTAGCGCAAAATATCGAGCATAGTCGTGCGAGTTGCATTCGACGCTGACACAATAGTGAATTCTTGGAGAAAGTTAGCGGTGCAGCGGAATGGGACTTGATTGTTCCACGCGTTTTCCAATTAGTCCGTCGCTCCTCTCCTTACGCCGTGTCGCCTTTAACTCTCGACGCGAATAAGTCGTCGTGAAACTCGTTACAACAAACGTTTTGGTACCTCGCTTTGAAATGAGGAAGTTTACTGTAGTTGGCGTAATGTAATGCGAGTAAAGGCTCAGCATGTTCCGTTATGCTTGAAAAAGGAAGAAAAGTATCTTTTAAAGCAAACGTAATGATATGCAAACATACAGAGAGATGAAATATTTTTATTATATAAAAGTTTTCTCATTTACTTTAGTTTACTAATCCATCTTCTCAAATTGTTTTATAGTATTATGTTAATACTTCGCTATTGAAGAAAAAGTATTGCAAATAAAAGTAATTATAAGAGTATTTAATGCTTATTTTTCTAAATATTCGTTTAATGAATTAATAATATATATTTTTTTATATCTTCTTGTATCTTGTATTTTATACGTATAAAAGAATCTGTTTTCCAAAGAAGTATATTTTAATTAAAATATATTTTATTTTGTATATAATTCTAAATGAGAATGTTTCCTTTTCTTGTTGCAGCTTGGATAGAGATCAACCGTTTACCTTCCAGCTTGGTGTAGGACAAGTTATTAAAGGTTGGGATCAAGGTCTCCTAGATATGTGTGTAGGCGAGAGGAGAAGACTGACGATACCACCTGAACTTGGATATGGTGAAAAGGGGGCTGGAAATGTTATTCCTGGTGGTAAGATGACATCTTCGTTATTTCTAAATTTCCTTTAACTATGTATGTGTGCGTTTAATATATGTGTGATTATTATTTTAATTACATTTATTATTATTATGATTATTAATCATTAATCACTATAACACAATTCCTTAAGATTTACTCTATATACTTTTAAATATCAATTATCTTTAATTTGATTTTTAATTAATTTTTTAACATTTAGAAATTTCTGTCCATTTAGATGCTATATTAACTTCTCAAAAATTAGCATCTCTATAGTATAATTCATTAAAAATCTCTAGTATAAGTCTCACACGTAACAAACCTATAATAATGACTACATAAGTGAGCTTTATTTAATCAATACGCTGTTTCTAAAAAAATATACTTATTCCAAAATATTAATATAAAAGTTCGTTATTTTTTATAGTACGAAAATTGAATAATATTATAATGTTACAGTAAGTTCTAAAATATTGTATACTTAATACAACTCGTAACTTTGTTACGAATTTTTAATAAAAAATGGCTCATACACTCACTTCATTACAAGTTTTTGCTACACTAAAGATAAAAGGTTTATTGCCAGTTCTAATTCCCCTGCTCCTCTTCACCTATTTCTTATAATACATGTTATAAACATATATTTAAAGCGTATTTTTAAATGATAAATTTAAAAGTAGATCTTTAATGCATTTTATTTAGCTCAGGTACCTTAAATATAGCAAAGCACAGATATGACAATAAAGCGAATTTGCCGAATTAATAAAATTTTTTTCTATTTCTTCTCTCTTTATATACATATATAATAAGTATAATATATGATTTTTATATATAATTATAATAATCCTTGCGTTAAAAATAATAAAGGCAACAGAGAAGAAAATTTAATTTGCTACGAAAAACATAAAATATGGATCAATACTTCATATTTTTTCAAAATAACATTATACACATACATATGTATATCTAGAGCAACAAACTGGTTTGCACGTATGTAACTAATAATTGATATTTTGATACAAATTTTCGCAATTTATTACAATTGCAATAAAGTAAGTGTCCACAAATTAATAATGGGTACTTTAATTTTGTTACTCTTCTACGCTTGCGAACCAGTGCTACTCTAATTGTTCCAAGCTCTTCTGTCAATTGAAATACGTGCCAATAGGTGTATATTTGACAATCAACCGAACGGTAACTGTACGTCGCGATTAAAAGGCGTCACGCTGACGTGAGCATTTTTCAAATTACACGCGGGACCATTTTTACGCGCGCGAGAGGATAGCGAGAAACCGTCGGAGAGGAAGGGGCGATGAACAGTACCGGACAGGTCGATACAAGGGTAGTCGTTAGTAGCAGAATCGAAGTCAAAAATGCAATTGCACGGAAATCCAATAAAACATCAACCATTAAATTAAGCATCGTTGCCTGGCTCTCGGCAACGGTGGGATCAACAATGATGAACGATTCGCCTCTTTCGCAGGACCCTCGCGCGCGGATAAATCGCCTGTTACTTCAGCCTCTTTGTTTATTTTTTAATTATTTTTTAAATACATGATCCCTCAAAATCGATATGCACTACAACTGATTAAATTATAGTATCATAAATTCATCATTATGACGATTTTCACTGAAAATCACAGTACGATTATTTATTGGCTAACGTTTTATCGCACAAATATTATAATTTATAATATTTAATAATTAAATGTATTTACTTCTGTTTACACGTAAAGGGCGAATTTGAATAAAAAATAAGAAAAAAATCAATTATCAAAAATGTACAGCAACTCAATCATATAAATGTAATAATCTACGATTTCAATTAGATTTCTCTACGTAATTCATTTATTATATTGTATATACGTCAAGTGTTAACTTTGCGTGTATTTTTGAACTATTTGGCGAATCACTGCCATCAAACTATTCTTCTTCACGGACTACAATGATAAAGAAGACTGTAGGGAAATGCGAGGAACGATTGGAATATTCCCATCATCCCTTTCCATTTCTCACGTCCAATTTCCATGGCGACAGTGGCTGTTACATCGGATAGCGCATTATTATTCGCCGTATTAATTTCACTCGTTTAAGTAGTGAATAATTAAGCGCCATATTTCATTAGGGCTAGCTTAATCGCGACGGGACCATCCATAATTAATGGCTGGACGTGCCGAGCGCGAATATGCATTCTCTCCCGCGCCGAACACTTCGTTAGCCCCTCCCCGGCCGAATTTGCTGGTCATTGTTATTTCGGATATCTATAGACACCATTATTGGCAATCGAATTCTGTATGCACATTATTATTAATGTTTGGCCATATCTGAGTGTCCACGTGTGTACGAGTCTGTGAGTGCATATGATTAATTCTAAGTTGAATTCTTAATTTGCTAATTAATACAACATAATTTATAACTTTTTTCTTTGCATGAGAAGAACAATTTTAGTGCAGCATCTAAAAGTTTATCAAGATATAGATCAGAATATAATTTTACAGATAAACTAAGTAAAAAGTTCAAGCATAATAATAATGCTGCAAAAAGTATTGATATTCTGGGAAACAGTTCAAACATCTAATATAGATATTTTAACTTGATCCAACACAATTATTTTCAGATTTATATTTTTATTAAAATTGTTCTTTTTATGTATACAGTTTCAAAAACTTTATAAAGACATTATCTATATTGCATTATATCAATTATCATAACAATTCAAACTGTTGATACTTTGGTAAACAAAATTATACAAATAAATGTATCTATTTTAGAACAATTAAATTATCAATTTCGGAAAGGTGTCATGTCCTTAAATTCAAAATTTAATTTAATTTAACGAAGGAATTAAAAAATCATTTTTTCTAATTATTTTAACCAGTGTCACCAACATTTGCATAAACACTTTATTGTTGATCTATTTATAATTGCTGGTAGTGGTACCCATCTTTAAAATTTATTGTTCTTGTTAGAATTAAATTTGGATAGTTTCGACATGACTCCTTTTCGAAACTACGATGCAAATTCATAAAGTAATTGGTTTTTATCAATAAAAATATTTAAAATTGCCAAGAGAACGATTTATTTTACTGTATTTTACTGTATTAAAAAACTGAAAATCAACATTAAAGTAATTTGTAAAAATGACAGAAAACTTACATTATGTTATCTGATATCGTAAACATTTTAAAAATAATTGGTGCATTTAAAAAGTAGAAGAGCAATCAAAAATCTTCCTCGGGGAAGAAGGGGGAATGTCCTTTTTGTTCAGTAGATATCACCTTTTCGAAACTAACCATTTCAAAGTTATTTCTTCCTTTTTTCAATACAGAATATGATCCGTTTTCGTAGCTAACGATACACACAAGAAAACAAAAATAAAAAAATGCAAAAAACTATATTTCGAAATGGGACATGACACCATTCCGAAATTGATAATTTTATTGTTCTAAACTTGGCAATTCAATCACTTTAGATATACAATTACTTTATACACATCTCATTAAATTTACTCACGACAACTTTTGAATAAGTTATTCCTCGAATCTTCAGGTAATAAAATATTGTAAAAAATTTGTTCTACATGTTTGACAATTGACTTTATAATAAAGCATTATTGGTGATAAAATATGATTTTTTCTCTCACATTACAATTATCAATACAATCTATTTCGAAAGTACAATATTATAATTACAAAATACGATTTAGTTGTTTCTATTTTGAGTTACTAATTTGAATGATAATAAATTTGCCAATTATAGAACAAAGATTAAACATTAAACATTAAAAAAGTAACCATTAAAAAAGTATGATGTATTTTATTATAAAATAGAGAGAAGGACAATATTTAAAAATAGACTTTTGCATTACTTCCATAAAAAGATTGATCTGTCCACAATATTGATTAGATAACAAGAAAATATTTTAAACAACGTTAATATTAATTATTTTAATTTTGAAAAAAGTAACAAGATAGTGCAAAACAGATATTTAAGTTTATAGAGTAAACTTGTATGATAAACATTTACAATTATAAATTGATTATCTTTTCTATATAAATTCTTTATAATTTTTTAAATTATTTTCTTCTTTTTATACCTTTGTTGTTCTTATAGTCATATTACACTTATATGTATTATTACACTTATCATGCGTTTGCACATGTAGGTACACTTGTCGATTTGTCACTTAATTCTGTACATATATGTATAGTCCATATAAATTCTTCACTTACTTCGTCGAAACGCGTAAAAAGCTTTGTGCTTGACAGCAGATCGATGCGCTCTAAAAATGATTTACGAGTATTTGCCAAATCGAGATTAATAGTATTTGCAGAAAATGGATAAACCTCACGAAATGGAGATTTTCGTGCATCTATATTTGTATTATGCTTTTGTCACTGCCTTAAATCGTTCAAAATGTTACAAAAAAATTTTTTTAATTAAAAATAAAGTTTTTTTAAAATAATTTTAATCCTAACAAATAATGTTTGAATAACATTTTTTTGAGAGAAAATAAATTTTTGGAAATCTTGTACCCATTTAATTTTAAATCATACTAAAAAATCATATTAAAAATCTCACAACGTTTATATTAATAATATATAAATACTTTTAATTGAAAAAATTTAAGATCTCCATTATTTAATATAATAATAAATTATAAATTATCCATTCTCAGAAAACCTTTTATTACTACATTTTCGTAATTTGCATACATTATGCAAGCTATTAACATGGAAAGTATTGTTGATTTCAGGTGCTACTCTTACGTTTGAAGTCGAGCTCATGAATATTAGCGATTCACCCCCAACCGCCAATGTCTTTAAGGAAATTGACGCGGACAAAGACAACCAACTGTCTCGCGAGGAGGTGAGAGCAATGGCAAGATCACTTTAAGTTTTTATTTGGGCCATTTGTGGTGCTGGTAGTAGAAAAATAGTGCTACAAATACCTCGCTACATAAACTGTTTGTTTTTTATTAGCATGGCCAAAAGTAACACGATATTAATGAAATTTATTTATTTTAGACACTTTTGGATAAAATATTGTTAATTGGATTATTATCTAAAAGTTATTTTCTAAAATACTAATACCTACTGCGATACATTACAATAATTAAAAATCGTAAAATTGTTTTCATGTTGAAGTAAACTTTAAAATAAAATATTCACAGATTGACATTTTGTGTCACAGAAATAATTAATAAAATATTAATGTGTATATATAGAATAATGTTCTTAAATCTTCTGCAAAATTAAAAACTTAACAATATTAATTTTATTGATTTATAAATCTATATTCTGTGGACAATTATGTTATTTTCTACGCTGTTTTAGTTATTCAATACGTGGTCAACTTTTCTGTTTGCAGGTAAGCGACTACCTGCGGAAACAAGTGATAGAAGCGGAGCAAGCTGGCGCTAATGAAAATGAAGACGTGAAGAAAATGCTGGCCGATCACGATAAGCTCGTCGAGGAGATCTTCCAGCACGAGGACAAGGACAAGAACGGCTTCATCTCCCACGACGAGTTCAGTGGGCCGAAGCATGATGAGCTCTGAAGTCTTCGTCCCTCATCATCGCGTCTCCGAGCGCCCGTTGTCGACGTCGTCGTCGCTTCAATCGTCGACGATATCGACGCGCCCCGCGCCACCACGTGTTCACCTCTGTATAAAATCACCTCTTCGAGTCCCCTCTCGGGCATTCCCGAAGGATCTGCTGATCGATCGTCCCGAGTACACGTGTGCTCGAACTCGCAAGAACAAACGAATTTACCAGTAAACTTTTCTGATACAACACAACTTATACTAGCAACAGGGAAATACAATCTTCGGGAATCTCCGGCTCGTCGAGACGTATTCATGTCCTCGATCGCAGGAAACTTACAGGAATAGGTGGACATTTGATTAACAACGAAGTTCGAAAATCCGTAGAGTGAAACTGTTTTTTAAAAAATTCTTTGGAAAATGTCTTTGGAAGTTTTGAGAACTATTTGAATGGCTCTAAGTAGCTTGAAGATTTCCTAATTTTCTAATCCGAATGTTCTAAGCTTTCTAAAGGATACGATTCTACTCGTTCAAAATAGGAATTATATCCCGCGAGCCATCTTATACGCACAGCATTACTCGAGAATCTGCAGGGAGAAATCTCGATCGGTTTTCGGCATAATCATCACCTAAACCTTTTTTATCCTAGCTCATCTTACTAGGAAGATCCGCAATTTTTATCGCTCAATAATATGCTTGTTTTGTAATATTAATCATACAATATCGTTTTGGAAATCTTTATAGCATAATACAATTTTTGCAGTTATTTAATTTTTATAGAGAGTTTACGTTGAGCAGAATTATTATTTTTTTAACTAATAAAATTTCTGATGAAACATAAACTCGCGTTGCCTGGTAAATCGTGAAAAATCAATTTCATGGGTTTTAAATAATCAATACGAGTACTCCAAGTTTCTTTTTTCGTCACTTTCAACCATTCTAAAAGTCTGCAGAGTTTCACAGAGATCCACGGTAAAATTTTCGCCGATATTCCTAGGCAGGAAACATTCCGGCGCAACGACGTCACTGTACATTTTAATACGATATAACAAAAAATATATATATATATACGAATGTCTGCTCGAATGACTGCACTGTAGTGGCGTGAAGTGAGAGGCTGTGTATGTTTCGCGCTATATATATTATATAAAAATATAAAGAGAGAGGAAGAGAGATTGTGATGATAGAGCGAGATAAAGGTGTGACGGAAAGAGTGTTTTTTCTACATGATTATAAATGTTAGCATAACTAAAAAGCATCGACGTACGATGCTGAAAATCACACGCATTCTGTCCTACTCTCAAAGCTTCCACCAACCTATCCCAGTCATAACAATCCCTTGCTCGAGAGTCGTGCGCGCGCGCGATATTCACGTAGGAGACAAGAAGAGGATGACGAAGAAAAAGAGGAAGAGGAAATATCCCGAGGATGCGTAGTGGAGATGAATATGGTCGCTCTTACGCGAGCATCCCCCTATCGTCGCATTATTACATTTTAACTGATACGTTTTTATTACTACATTATATTGTATGTTGTTAAAGTTGGATGATGGTTAATAATAAATCGTGTGTCTCGAGCACAGTTTGTTATATAACTACCTCTTTCAATTTCTGCATCCCTCTCTGAAAGTTTACTCGCAGCAGTTATAAATGCAAAATATTTTTACACATGTGTAATTTTCACAATTAATGTTTCGTGCATGACGCATGAATATCTCTCAGACTTTTTGCGCTTCATTTTGTCTTACTTTTTTCCAGATGGTTTTTAGGCATTAACCGGATTATATTGCTTTAAAATATTTAGGAACATAGAGATAAAAAATGCAGTGAAACTAATATTTCTAATTAATTGTTAATGTTTAAACTTTGAAAGAACCCAGATACGTTCTTAAAAATTAATTCTTTATTAAAAATTATTTATATTAAAAAATTGAAAACAAATAAAAGAGATTAGGGCTCTTTATCATTTGTCTCTAAGCGCTCTAAGATGATACATTCACACTACAATTGTCTAAGATAAAATTTTCGGAACTTACAGATGCTTGTTCCGAAAACGACGTCTCTGAGATCACCACTCAGACTAAGGCTTTCCCGTATCATGTGTGACCGCGTGTGATTTTTTTCAATGACTATGTAAGCAGATGCCGTAGATTCATTTTTGATTAAGATTTATATACACTGATGAAGACTATATTAAAGGTCGAAACGTTTGCTTTACTTGTGTCGATGGTTTTTGTTTTTGCGCTCAACACCCAGCACGGCTCTTAAGCTCGTTTTTGTCAGTTTGAATTGTTATTTATATTAAATTATTTAACATTTATTATTCAGTACTTATATTTTATAATTAATTATTATTTATACATTTTAAATAAAACATTACACATGCGCGAATTAATATCTTTTGCCAAATCGAATCGTTGAAACATGACTTTTATTAACATAATTATTAATATAAAGTTGAATTTACAATATATATTGTTGCACTCAGTTGTGACGTGACATCCTGTTTAGCCGCTCGTCACAAAGAAAAATAATATTGATTATATGATTATAAACATATAATTTTATACGTAAGACTGTCAATATATGAGATTTATATCAAATCTATTAAATTTGAAATTTTTGAATAGTTTAAATTTAAATAGTTTGTAAATCTCTATAAAACTTACCTTTCTAGAAAATTAAGTTCTAAAATATCCGGGAATCGTTAAATCTTGAAATAAGTTTTCTTCTCCTGAAAATGAGAAATATTCTGAAGGAGAGTAAAGAATCATACAATCGTATCTATTTTTATAATTGCTTCTCTTTTTATTTAATGAATCATTTCCACAGAAAGTTACAATGATTGCAATTATGCGTTTCTACGAAACGCAATAATAAGATGATGATTAAAATAATTAAGTTGCTAAGCAGATTTATGTCGTCCGGTATATATCGGTATGTTTGCTATTCGACAGGAATCGTTCTAGAATATAATTACTTCGTATGCAAAATGCCTGTTTCTTCGTTGTATAAATTGATCGACGCGAGCAAAAGCATCGATTTCTCGGAGTGGTCGGCCTTAAAAATCGATCGATTATAAAAATTCGTCAAGGCACGTGTTGTAACATATAATTGTCAAGTCGACCCTGTCATCCGTGATTCAAATAAATCTTCCAAGAAGTATCGAGTAAGATACATAAAATGTATATGTATAATATATATAAACAACGCGCTTAATAAATTTTAAAGAGACAAAAGAAAACGTAAATAAAGTCCTACGTGATCGCGACGTTTCGAAACTTTCAAAAATTTCTACTTGGAATAAGGAAAATTTTGTAAAACAAAGAAATGTTTACATAAGAGTCCACATAACAAAAAAATCTCTCTATAAGGAAATTCCTATATATAATATTTCCTAATATGCATGCGAGATATTCTTTCTCGTACGCGACGTGTTAAAAGAAACATCTGTTCACTTGATCACTCGCTTAAGCCTAAATCACCGATTAACACTTGTTTAAATCGCGACAAAATTATAGTATTTTATTTTATCTGTTTTTTTGCACATGCTTATTATCCTGTCTCAGCACGTCGAACGACAGGTGCACACACGGAGTGCACATGGGGCTCCACGCGAATATCGAAGTCGGCGAACGTTAGCGACATGTCGCAGAGTCGATCGTCGACGTCGTCCGATCTCGGAGTGTCCTAGTGATAGGGGAGGACAGGATTCTATAGTCGAAGATCTACGACGGAGATCGCAATGTTTTCACCGAGCTTCCACTGTTCCGCCCCTTTGCAATATCAACGTCCTACTCTTTCTTTGTATCGTTTCATGAGAGCATGTCGTGGCCTTCGAATATTATCACAGTCAGTAGCCCTTGATGTAGGCGGCGATGTGCTTCTTCTCCTCTTCCGAGAGACCGTTCTTTAGCGTTCTACGCACTGAAAGAGAAGCACAATATGATGGCTTGCGTCGATAATACTTTTTTATTTGAGCATAAGCAAATGTGAAAAAAGCATAACGCTTTTTAAATCAGTAACATTGACTCGCGATTTTCTCTTTCATCTTTTTTACATAATAATATAGTGTAAACTATCTTTCACAATTCTTTTCCGTAAAAAGTGTTTTATTAATCTAAAACAGCGCAAAATTTTTTGACACTTTGCCAAAGTTTAAAATAATTGCAAAAATTGTAAGTGTTTAAAATTATTATTATACATGATACAGACATTATTGCTTGAAATTTCTTAATTACATGTATTGAAAATTTTTATCTATTAAAAAGATAAAATGAAAAAATAATACGTGAAATCACGAATAAATTTGATGATCTACTAATGCACTTATATCATATTTTTAACACATAACATTTTCGATATTATTTATAGGATTTATGAATTTAATATAAATTAAAAACGTAGAAAAAAACTAAGTTTTTAAGAACATATTATGACTAATGAATTTGTCGAATGGTACATAACATATATGATACATAAAAGACAGCAAATAGGAAAAATAATTCACAGTATTGAGGCATTCCAAAGAACATGCTGTAAATATAAAGGAGAAATAAAATTGCACTATAATTGCAAAAAAATTTCAACAAGAGATGTCTTGTGATCATTTTTATGTTAATACGAAATATTGATTTAATGTTTTCTATGCAAACAGTTCTTTCATTAGTCCGATATAAAATCGTATTGAACAATGAGTTCAATTAATAAGTTGCAAGCATCTATTAGAACTTTACGCATAATTTTTAGGCTGGCATTGAGATTTTTAAACTTAAATTCGCAGTTAGCAATTGCTGCGATTGTTGCACGAAGAAAATTCGTCGTTGAATAACTTCGCATTCAACAAACTTTCTGACCAATAGTTTTCAATTCATAAAGATTAAAGGAAAATTGACAATTAATAATTAAAACATGCCATTGCTAGTTTCATGCATCGGTAGAAATAGCATAATCAAGTAAGATATTAATAGCAGTATCAGTGTGCACATGTGTATATCGGATATCTGTTACACATGTCGCACTATTTCGATCACGTAAATAATTAACTGGGAGTTAATTTGCCGCTTTGTGTGGAGATTAGTCGACGTGATGGTTTGCCGATATGTCCGATAGCAAACAAACCGTTTGGAATACAGCTACGAAAGCCGATGGTTGTTGGTGGATTTAGGAAATTACTGCAATCGGTTCGAAATTTCCCTTCCAAAGTGGACAATTCTACAGTAGTATTGTACGAAGACGCAATGTTTATATAATTTTCTAAGCCCAAAAGCAGAAAGTAAATAAAATTAAATATATTTTTTGATAAATTTTCGTAAAATTGAGAATTAAGACTGCAATTTTATATATAATATAAAAGTTTATTTTGACGAAAAACATAAACATTAGAAATATTATACTTTATTCTTTAAAATCACACAAAAACTCAAATAGGAAAGTAGGAAAACATGTATTCTATTTAATCTTCATAAAATTTAAGTTTTTAAACTACTTTTACAAACATTATAACGTAAAAAAAATCAATGAATTCCCTTAATTTAATTTAATTTAATTTAAGATTAATTGTGGTAAATAATTTATCATCATATTTTTTAGTTTAATTTAATTTTTATAAAATTGGAGATATTCGACCGTTAATGTAATACATACAAATTGAAATGAGAACGCCTTG